>JAACNH010001893.1:0-52990 GCA_019447015.1 Hymenochirus boettgeri
CAGTACCTAATTACTATAGGGTTATATTAAAGTATGGGGGTGTTATACTGAGTTACCGGATGATCAGTACTAATTACAATAGGGTTATATTCTATTATGGGGGGTTATGACTGAGTACTGGATTTGATCAGTAACTAATTACTATAGGGTTTTTTATATTAAATTATGGGGGTGTTTTATACTGAGTTTACCGGATTGATCAGTACTAATTACAATAGGGTTATATTATATTATGGGGGTGTTTACTTGGAGTTAATGGCTGATCAGTATAATTACTATAGGGTTAATTATATTATGGGGGGTGTTTACTGAGGTTTACCGGATGATCAGTACTAATTACAATAGGTTTATTATATTATGGTGGGGGTTATATGAGTTACCGGTGATCAGTACTAATTACTATAGGGTTAAGTATATATGGGGTGTGTTATTATGGGGTTTAACAGGATGATCAGTACTTAATTACAAAAGGGTTATATTATTAGGGGGGTGCCCGGTTGGTTATTACTGAGTTACTGGAATGATCAGTATTATAATTCATAGGGGGATGTTAGATTATATTTATATTATAGGAGTTGTTTATACTGAGTTACTAGAGATCCCAGTACTAATTACAACAAGGGTTTTTTTTTATACTTATATTATGGGGGGTGTTAACTGAGTTCTGATGATCAGTACTAATTACATAGGGTTATATTATATTATGGGGTGTTATAATGAGTTTAACGGATGATCAGTGTACTAATACTATAGGGTATATTTAAGTATGGGGGGTGGTTTAGACTGAGTTACTGGCTGATCAGTACTAATTACAATAGGGTATATTATATTTTATGGGGTGTTATACTGAGGTTACGGATGATCAGTACTAATTACTATTAGGGTTATATTATATTGGGGTTGGGTGTTTATACTGAGTTTACTGGATGTGATTATGCTAATTACTATAGGGTAGATTATATTGTATGGGGGGTTGTGGTTATACTGAGTTACCGGATGATTCAGTACTAATTTAAATAGGGTATATTAGATTTATGGCGGGGTTATTGTAAACCGTTTTGTTTTTTGTTGAGGTATGGATGATCAGTTACTAATACCATAGGGGTTATATTATATTATGGGCGGTGTTATACTGAGTACGGATGATCAGTACTAATTAATATAGGGTTATATTATATTATGGCGGTGTTTTATGACGAGTGTACTGGATGATCAGTACTAAGTTTACTATAGGTTTATATTATATTATGGCGGTGTTATACTGAGTTACTGGATGATCCGTACTAATTATATAGGGTTTTATTAATTATGGGGGGTGTTATATGAGTTACTGGATGAATCATACTAATTACAATAGGGTTATAGATATTATGGGGTGTTATACTGAGTTACAGGATGATCAGTACTAATTACAAAAAGGGTTATTATATATATGGGGGTGTTATACTGAGTTACTGGATGATCAGTACTAATTACTATAGGGTCTGTATATTCTATTATTATAGGAGTTTATACTGAGTTGACTAGAGATCAGTACTAATACAAAAAGGGGTTATATTAGATTATGGGGTGTTGTTAGACTGAGTTAATGGATGATCAGTAATAATTACAATAGGGTTATATTTATTATGGGGGTGTTATACTGAGGGTAACGGAGATCAGTACTAATTACTATAGGTTTATATTATATTAGGGGGTTGTTATTACTGAGTTACTGGATGATCAGTACTAATTACATAGGGTTATATTAAGTTATGGGGGTGTATTACTGAGTTTACCGGATGATTCAGTACTAATTACATAGGGTTATATTATATTATGGGGGTGTTATATGAGTTACTGATGATGATCAGTACTAATTACCATTAGGGTTATATTATTATGAGGGTGTTTATACTGAGTTAACGGATGATCAGTACTAATTATATAGGGTTTATATTATATTAAGGGGGTGTTAGCTGTGTTACTGGGATGATCAGTAACGAATTACTATAGGGTTATATTATATTATGGGGTGTTTTATACGAGTTACTGGATGATCAGTACTAATTAACAAATTAGGGTTATATGATATTATGGGGTAGTTTAATGATAGTTTTACAGGATGATCAGTAACTAATTACACTGGGTTATATTATATGAGGGGAGGTGTTATACTGAGTTAACGGCATGAATCAGTACGAATGACAATAGGGTTATTTACCTAATCTGGTAACCAGCACAGTATTGATTGTTTTATTTGCACGCAGATGTCTCACTCCAGCACTTATTACCCATTCCATTTGTATCGTGTGGTACCACCAACTAGCTTGTAAGCTCTAGGTGCAGGGACCTCATACCTATTTGTGGCAAAGCCATGCACTCTATTTATATAAGTTATATATTTAGGTATAGTATATATAGTATAGTATAGTACCAGTATAGTATAGTACAGACAGTTTAGTATAGTACGTTATAGTATAGTACAGTATAGTACAGTTATAGATAGTACAAGTTGATAGTATAGTACAGTACAGTATAGTATAGTACGTATCGTTATAGTACAGTATAGTACAGTATAGTATAGTACCCCCCCCCAGTTTTGAAAAA
This sequence comes from Hymenochirus boettgeri, assembly GCA_019447015.1. Taxonomy (NCBI): domain Eukaryota; kingdom Metazoa; phylum Chordata; class Amphibia; order Anura; family Pipidae; genus Hymenochirus; species Hymenochirus boettgeri. The sequence goes on from JAACNH010001893.1 coordinate 2,590, forward strand.
AAACCCCCCCCAGTACAGTTACAGTACGTATAGTATAGTACAGTACAGTATAGTATGTACAGTATAGTATAGTACGTATCAAGTAATAGAAGTCACAGACAGATAGTATCTAGGAGTACAGTACAGTGATAAGTATAGTACAGGTATAGTATAGTACAGATAGTACAGTACAGTATTAGTACAGTATAGTACAGTATAGTATAGTACAGTACAGTATAGTATAGTTACAGTATAGTATAGTACAGTATAGTATGCAGTACAAGTATAGGATCGTATAGTTAGTAAGAGTACAGTACGTTAGTGATACGTAGAGTATAGTACAGGACCTAGTACAGTACAGTATAGTATAGTACAGTAAGTATAGTAGTAGTACAGTACAGTATATTATAGTACAGTATGTAGTACAGTATGTACAGTACAGTATAGGATAAGTCAGTAAGTCCGTTATACTTATTAGTATAGTATAGTATAGTATACGATAGTACAGTTAATTAGTGTAGTACAGTATAGTACTACAGGTATAGCTATAGTATAGTATAGTACAGTAAGTTAGTATAGTATACGTATCATATAGTAGTAAAGTATAGTAATACGCTTTAGTTATAGTACGTATATAGGAAAACGGATAATCAGTATGTACAATTATTAGTATAAGACAGTATAGTATAGTACAGTAATATATTTGAGGTTGATATAAGACATACGTCACTCCGTCCAAACCATCTAGACATTACCTCATTTCCTGCCTAAACTTGATCCCAGAGGAAGGCAAAAAAAACCCCCCAAATTTAGAAAGAGGGGCAACAAATTTCCTCTCCTGACTCCAAGTGGCAATGAAATTTTCCCTGGATCACTCTACTTATGAGTCATCCCATGAGGAGAAGAATGGCTCGAGGGTTGGAGGATTTTAACTAGGTTTGGGGATAGGGTATTAGCAGTCTCACTGGGTATAGATAGCCCAGAGAGCAGGGGGTAGATAAGCCGATTGGCGGCGGGAAAGGGGGGTGGGCTAGCTAGGGGTGAAGGGAGGAATGTGTATTAAAGGTGTACGAAATAAATACAGGATCATAATCTAACTGTATGTTGCAAATGCGAGAAGCTGGCTGACAAAAGGGTGAATTGAAATGATGGCATGAATTGAAAATGTATGAGTAATAGGTATAGCAGGAAACATGTTGGGAACGGGGGGAGGAGGATGTGTTTATGTAAAAAGAATTGAAGCCAAATTTAAAAAAAGAAGAGATAGCTGGTGATATGGATGTTAAAGTTGAGGCAATATGGAGGGAATAGGCAACAGGAAAGGGGGGTAATGTCAGTGTGGTGTCTGCTATAAGCCATCAAATGCTAGCAGAGAGGAGGTGAGTCAACTCATATGCAGTTGGCAAGGGCTGCAAGTTTGGGGAGTGTTCTCATTATGGGGGGACTTTAATTACCCTGACATGATTGTGTGTGGAGCTGCCATCACAGAAAAAGGCGATGAGTTCCTGATTTGCTGCAGGATATTTTCTCTCACAGGTGTTTGAGGGTTCCTACTAGAAAAGGAGCTCTGTGGATCTGGTAATATCTAACATTGTGGAGCGCATTATAGATATAAAGGTATGGAGGGCTTAGGAATAGTGACCATGAAATAGTGACGTTGGACTTTGTTATCGAAAGGGAAGTGCGCTGGGTTAACAAAGACTTTTCATTTCGGGAAGGCAAATGTTCCCAGGTTAAAAGCAGCTCTTCAGAATGTCACTGGTTAATGTTTATCAGGTAAAGGTATGAACAGAAGTCATAGGAGTATACCGTATACGGAGGATAACTGGGATAATGTATTATCAGGTAAATGTAATGAAAGAAGTCATAGAGTTTGTACCGTAATATACTGGAGTATAAAATGGGGTAATGTATATCAGGATAAATGTACTGAATAGAATAAAGTATTACGTATATATATACTGGGTTAAAACTGGGATAATGTTTTATCAGGTAAATGTACTGAACAGATCATAGAAGTATACCGTAATACTGGAGTATAAACTGGGATATGTATTATCAGGTAACGGGACTGAACAGAAGGAGAATGTGTTTAAGGGGATTTAAGCAGTTTCACATCTAAATTTATACCCTTGGAAATTAATGTAAAAAAAAAAAATCCGCACCCATGTGGCTGAATTCTGGTGTAAAGAGGCAAATGGAAAGGAAGAAAGAAAAGGCATTTATAACCTTAAGGCGAAGGAAACGGAAAAGGGCTTTAGGGATTATAAAAACTGTAACAGGATGTAAAGAAAGCAATCAAAGTAGCAAAATTCTAAAGTTTTTTAAGTTTTTTTTTTTTAAGTTAGGATAGCTGACACAAAGCATCACTAAGCCTAACATTTTTTTTTTAAGTATATTAATAGTAAGAAGATGAGGACTGAGAATGTGGCACCATTAATTAATGGGGATAAGATAGTTACGGAGGATGACATAAATCAAATGTCTTGAATACTTTTCCCCCCTCTGTATACACTATAGAAGATCCAAGTACAGATATCATAGAGTTATAGTAGCAATAATGGTATAAAAGATTCAAGTTCACTTTGGTTAAACCGGAGGATATGGTACAGAAAGAAACTAAATAGAGGATGTGCAATCGTTACAGGGGGATCTAGATAGATTGTCAATTGGGCTGCTAAGTGGCAGATGAAATTCAAGTGTTGATAAATGGAAGGTGATGCAATTTTGGACTTAAAAATCCTTGTTGCGGCTTATACTATAAATGGCTCTGTGTTAAGTGAATCCCTGTGGGGAAGATCTTGGAGGTTTTGGTGGATAAACAAAACTTAAAGGTAGCAAGCAGTGCCAGGCGGCAACAGCCAGAGCCACGCATGGTATTGTCTTGTTAAAGAGAGGTATGGATTGCAAGGAGGAAAATGTAATTTCTCCCTCTGTACAAACCATTGGTAAGGCCCATTTGGAATTGCAGTGCAATTTGGAATTTGGTACAAAAAGGACACTCTTGAAATGGAAAGGGTTCAGAAAAGGGCAACTAAATTATAAGGGGATTGGGGGAGCTTGAATATGAAGAGAGAGACTGGAAAAGTTACAATTATGTACGCTGGAGAAAAGGCGCTTGCATGGGGATATGATTACTGTGTATAAATACATTAACGGGCCATACAATAAACTATCTGGGGCATTGTTCACAATAGAACATGTCAAAGGACACGAGGAATCCCTTAAGACTTGAAAAAAAAGGTTTAGGCTTCAAGTTGGGAAAGGGTTTGTCACTGTGAGAACGGTTTTTAAAGCTATGGAACTGTTCTTCAGTGACGTTGTTTATGGCAGGTTCATTGGTACAGTTTAATAAAAAAGCTGGATGAGTTTCTACAAAAAAGGAATGTTACAAGTTACTGGTATGATACATAAAGTAGAGTTGGGAAAGGGTTTGTCACTGTGAGAACTGGTAAAGCTATGGAACTGTCTTCCAGTGGACGTTGTATGGCAGGTTCATTGGTCAGTTTAATAAAAAGCTGGATGAGTTTCTACAAACAAGGAATGTTACAAGTTACTGTGGTATTGATACATAAAGAGAGTTGGGAAGGGTTTTGTCACTGTGAGAACGGTAAAGCTATGGAACTGTCTTCCAGTGGACGTTGTTTTATGGCAGGTTCATTGGTCAGTTTAATAAAAGTGATGAGTTTTTCTACAAACAAGGAATGTTACAGTTACTGGTATTGATACTAAAGTAGAGTGGAAAGGGTTTGTCACTGTAGAACGGTAAAGCTTGGAACTGTCTTCCAGTGGACGTTGTTATGGCAGGTTCATTGGTCAGTTTAATAAAAAGCTGGATGAGTTTCTACAAACAAGGAATGTTACAAGTTACTGGTATTGATACATAAAGTAGAGTGGGAAAGGGTTTGTTCACTGTGAGAACGGAAAGCTATGGAAACTGTCTTTCAGTGGACGTTGTTATGGCAGGTTCATTGGTCAGTTTAATAAAAAAGCCTGGAGGAGTTTCTACAAACAAGGAATGTTTACAAGTTACTGGTATTGTATATAAAGTAGAGATGAAAGGGTTTTTTTCACTGTGAGAAAGTGTAAAGTATGGAATGGTCTCAGTGGACGTGTTTATGGCAGGTCATTGGTCAGTTAATAAAAGCTGGATGAGTTTCTACAAACAAGGAATGTTACAAGTTACTGGGATTGATACATAAGTAGAGTTGGGAAAGGGTTTGTCAGTGTGAGAACGGTAATGCTATGGAACTGTCTTCCAGTGGACGTTGTTATGGCAGGTTCATTGGTCAGTTTAATAAAAAGCTGGATGATGAGTTTCTACAAAAAAGGAATGTTACAAGTTACTGGGATTGATCATAAAAGTAGAGTTGGGAAAGGGTTTGTCACTGTGAGAATGGTAAAGCTATGGAACGGTCTCCAGTGGACGTTGTTATGGCAGGTTCATGGTCAGTTTAATAAAAAGCTGGATGAGTTTCTACAAAACAAGGAATGTTGCAAGTTACTGGTATTGATACATAAAGTAGAGTTGGGAAAGGGTTTTGTCACTGTGAGAACGGTAAAGCTATGGAACTGTCTCCAGTGGACGTTGTTATGGCAGGTTCATTGGTCAGTTTAATATAAAAGCTGGATGAGTCTAAAAACAAGGAATGTTGCAAGTTACTGGTATTGATACATAAAGGAGAGTTGATCCAGGGAAATTTCCCATTGCCACTTGGAGGAATTTTTCCCCCTTTTGGTGGGTTTTTTGCCTTCCTCTCGATCAGGTAGGCAGAGGAAATGAGGAATTGCTAGATGGGTTGGACTGGATGGACGTATGTTTATTCAACCTCAAATACTATACTATAACTGTACTGTACTATACTGTACTATACTATACTATACTATACTGTACTATACTATACTGTACTATACTTACTGTACTATATCTGTGTATTCAATTAGATCAACTGGACTTGAAGTTAGTTCTTGAAGACGTTTCGCTAGTCATCCGACTGGCTTTCTCAATCAGAATGACTTGTACAAGAATCTGTGCAATTATGTACCCTGGAAAATCCCAATTAGCATATCACAGCCAGGTGTTAAGGGGTGTGATTGGATGTGGCTAAGAGGTGTTATAGGAACGCGCCAGAGTAAGGTGTCAAAACAGCATTGTACATGGCAGACAGTTGGTGTCAAAACCCCCCCCACCTCTATTAGGCTTGGTTCTTTATTTTTCACATAAAAATGGCCTCCTTAACACCCTCTTGAACCAGTCACGTTCCTTCGCCAGTATGTTAACATTACAATTTTCAAAGGTTATGTCCTTTATTCTTAAGATGCAGGTACACGGCTTGAGTCCTGACCCGAGGGAATTGGCTCTCTTCTTGTGTGGCGCCATAGGTTGATTGCAGTTGCGTTTGGTCTCCCCCACATACAAATCAGAGCATTCTGCACTGCATATATGATGTCGCTTTTCTTGTGTTTTGGGATTGGGTCTTTCGGATGTACCAATTGCTGCCTCAGGTGTGTTGTTCGGTTTTAAAGCAGACAGGGATACGATGGTTTTTTGAAAATACTTCTTAATTTCTCGGAGACCCCTGCTACATATGGGATGACCATGTTTCTTCCTCGGTTCTGCTTTTCCCCTTCACTGTTGGTATTTGTGTTCTTTTCTTTACTTCTACTTCTTTTGACAAAGGCCCAGTCTGGATATCCACAAGTTTTAAGGGCTCCTCTGAGATGTTTCATTCTTTGCCTTCGCTCTGTGCTCAGTGGGGATGTTCTCAGCTCTGTGCTAGTGGGGATGTTCTCGGTCTGTGTTGGAGGGTTCTGATGACCCCCAGCTTGTGATCTAAAGGGTGGTGGGAGTCAAACATCAATACTGATCTGTGTGTGTTGGTGTTCTTTGTAAACCTCTACTTCCAGTTTACCATTTTCCTTAACTTCTAACAAGCAGTCCAAGAAAGCCAGTTTGTTGTTGCCTCGACACATCTGTCTGCCAGTACAATGCTGTTTTGACACCTTACTCTGGGCGTTCCTATAACACCTCTTAGCCACTATCTAATTCACCCCCTTAACACCGGCTGTGATGTGAATGCTAATTGGGATTTCCGGGTACATAATTGCCACAGATTCTTGTACAAGTCATTCTGAATGAGAAAGCCAGTCGGATGACTAGCGAAAACGTCTTCAAGAACTACATTTCAAGTCCAGTTGATCTAATTGAATACAAAGATATACATGACCTGGATATAAATGAGAACCTCATAGCATACTGTACATATTACTGTACTATCACTGTGTATTACTATAATACGTACTAGCTGTTACGTACGGTACTATACTGACATACTGTTACTATCTTATAATGGTACATGAAGTATATACTTACTTACGTACTGTACTATACTACGTACTGTACTATACTATACTGTACTAGTACTGTACTTATACTAATGTACTGTACTATACTATACGTACTGACTATACTGTACTGTACTCTTTACGTACTATACTGTACTGTACTATATACTGTACTATTAATATAATATACTTGTACTATACTGTATTATACTAATACGTACTGTACTATTAACTATTACTGTATTGTACTGTGACTGTACTATACTGTACTGTTACTGTACTATAATATACTATACTGTTACTCTACTATACTGTAACTGTTACTGTATACTATACTGTACTATACTATACTGTACTTACTGTATTATACTATACTGACTGGACTATACTATACGTACTGTACGGACTATACTAATGTACGTATTACTAAAACTGTACTGTACCTATACTAACAGTTAGGGCAGGGAATGAGGATATTGCTAGATGGGTTGGACAGGATGTATACTGTACTATAAATATTACTGTACTATTACTATACTATACTGTACTATACTATACTGTATATAGCTACTATATGTCACACTATATATTGTACTGTCACGTTCTATACTATACTGTACTTACTGTACTGTACTATACTTCTACTATATATATTACTATATTACTATACTTACTATTACTGATACTACTATACTGTACTATACTGTACTGTACTATACTATACTTGATTATACTGTTACTATACTATACTGTACTGTATTTATACTACAGTTAGGCAGGAAATGAGGATATTGCTAGATGGGTTGGACAGGATGAACGTATGTCTTTATTCAACCTCAAAATACTATACGTATACTGATACTATACTGTACTGTACAGTATTGTACTATACTGTACTGACTATACTATGACTGTACTTACTGTACTGATACTTATACTCTTACTATACTATACTGTACTATACTAGTACTAACTTCTGTACATAACTGCATATAATACGTACTATTACATATACTATACTATACTAGTACTGTACTTACTATACTATACTGTACTGTACTAACTGTACGTATACTATACTGGTACTGTTACTGTATACTTACTATACTGTACTGCACTATACTGTACTATACTATACTGTACTATACTATACTGTACGTACTGTACATACTGTACTGTAATACTGTACTTACTGTACTGTACTATACTATACTGTACTATACTATACTATACTGTACTGTACTATACTATACTGTAGTACTTTACCAACATACTGTACTGACTTGTACTGTACTATACTAACAGTTAGGCAGGAAATAGAAATGGGATATGCTAGAGGTTGGGACAGGATGAACATATGTCTTTAGTTCAACTTCAATACTTACTATACTATATTGTACTGTACATACTAGTACTGTATTTACTTACATACATTATGTACTATACTGTACTATACTATACTGTACTGATTATACTATGACTGTACTGTAATATACTTACTATACTACTACTGACGGTTATACATATACTGTATGTACTATTTACTGTACTGTACTATCACTATACTATAATGTACTATACTGTACTATATGTACTGTACATACTGTTTACTGTTACCTGGTACTATACTATTACTGTACATACTATACTATATACTGTACTATACTATATGTTACTTATATGTACTATACTATACTGTACTGTATTATACGATACGACGTTAATATACGTTAAGATCTATACTGATACGACTACATACTATACATGACTGACTATACTATAACTATATGTACTATTACTTACTTTTACTACTATATGTACTATACCTATACCTTACTGTACGTACTATACTGTACTGTTACATACTCAACATTTAGACAGGAAATGAGGATATTGCTAGATCTGATGGGGTGGACTGGATGTTATGTCTTTATTCAACCTCAAATATATAACTATACTATACTATACTATACTATACTATACTGTATTATACTATTACTGTACTGTACTATACTTACATACTGTACGTTACTAACTGTACGTACTGTACTGACTATACTGTCTGTACTATACTAACAGTTAGACAGGAAATGAGGATATTGCTAGATGGGTGGACAGGATGAACATATGTCTTTATTTCAAACCTCATATACTATACATATACTATACTATACTGTACTATGTACTATACTGTATATACTACTATAATATACTGTACTATACTATACTTACTATACTATACTATACTAACAGTTAGGACAGGAAATGAGGATATTGCTAGATGGGTTGGACAGGCATGAACGTATGTCTGTAATTTATCCTTCATACATACATACATATCATTGGGGTGTTATCTGGGTTACTGGATGATTATTTTATTACGATTGGTTTATATTATGTTATTATCACATCCAAGTTCTGGGCCAGCCGTACGATACACAGTTCATATCAGTCGTTTGGCCCAAAAGGAAAGATCCGTACTTAATAGATGAGAAAAATTTTAAGAATAAAACTTTGAATTTGGACGTAATGCTGGACTTTTGAAGGAATGTGTTGTGTCTGTGCTACATACATATTTTTATGTTGTGCTTTGATTATATATTTTTTATTTTATGCCCTTTTTTTATATTTTATGTGTACCAACAGAGAACTACGTATATGCATTAATACAAGTAATTCTCAATAATTATAGTATCCCCGTACCAACCAGAACTACCAGTAATATATATATAATACCAGTAATTCTCAATATTATAGTATCCCCGTCCAACCAGAACACAGTATATATATTAATACCAGTAATTCTCAATATTATATAGTATCCCGTACCAACCAGAACTACAGTATATGTATTAATATCAGGTAATTCCAATATTATATAGTATCCCTGTACCAACTAGAAACTACCGTATATTGTTTAATCCAAGTAATTCTCAATATTATATAGATCCCCGTACCAACCAGAACTACAGTATATGTATTAATACCGTAATTCTCAATATTATATAGTATCCCACGTATACCAACCAGAACTACCAGTATATGTATAATACCAGTAATTCTCAATATTATATAGTATCCCAGTACAACCAGAACTACAGTATATGTATTGATACCAGTAATTCTCACAATATTTATATAGGATCCCCGTACCAAACAGAACTACAGTATTGTATTAATACAGTAATCTCCAATATTATATAGTATCCCCGTACCAACCAGAACTACGTTAATATATTAATACCAGTAATCTCAATATTATATAGTATCCCCTGTACCAACCGAACTACAGTATATGCATTAATACAAGTAATTCTCAATATTATATAGATCCCCGTACCAACCAGAACTACAGTATATATATATAATACAGTAATTCTCAATATATATAGTATCCCGTACCAACCAGAAATACGTATTATATATTAATACCAGTAATCTCAATATTATATAGTATCCCCGTACCAACAGAACTACAGATATGTTATTAATTCAGTAATTCTCAAATATATAGTATAGTATCCTGTTACCAACTAGAACTACAGTATATGTATTAATACCAGTAATTCTCAAATTATTTAGATTCCCCCGTACCAACCATAACTACAGTATATGTATTAATACCATAATCTTTAATATATATAGTATCCCCGTACCAACCAGAACGACATTATATGTATTAATACCAGTTAATTAAATGAAACTTGCCATTACCACATTGCTGGAAGGACAGTCCACAGTTTCACCGTTCTCACTGTAAGAAAACTTTTCTAACCTGAAGATGAAACTTCTTTTCTTCAACCTTAAAGGATGTCCACGTGTCCTCTGAATATGACTATTAGTGAACAATGCACCAGAGAGTTTATTGTATGGCCATTATATATTGATTATAAGGTTATCATGTCCCCCACCAAAGTCACTTCTCCAATGAAAACAGCCCTAACTTGTCTAATCTGCCTGCATATTCAAGGCCCCATCTTACCCTATAATTTAGTTGCCTTCTCTGAACTGCTTCAATTTCCAAGATGTCCCTTTTGTATATGGGATTCCAAAACTGCACCGCATTTCCAAATGGGCCTTACCAGTGCCTGTGTAAAGAGGGAGAAAATATCTTTCTCCCTTGAATCTATTCCCCTCTGTATACAAGACAATATTCTGCTAGCTCTAGCATGGGCCAGGAGGTAAGTACAATGATCTGGTGGTTGGGCCAAGGTAAGTATAGATTTTTACCTGCGGGGTGGGGTAGACAACATGTGACCCCTTGGTCTTTCATTACAAAACCTCAGAATGTTCTACCATTAAAATGTCTGTGAATTTGCCAATAACTCGGTAATGACATCACAGATTCTTAGCAGGTCATATCACACTTCTACGTGTTCTCACTAGAGATGGCCGAAAACTTTCAGAAGTTCGGTCCTTTTTCGAACTTTCGAAACTATATGGAAAGTTGGAAAACGGACGATTAAAGTCAGAAGTTTGATGAAATACAATTAAACTATCAATGGTAACTTAAGTGGAAATGGCTGGGGGACCTGGGAAATGGTCTGGGGAACATGTTCCAATATCCAGAACTTCTCACACGTGGTCGTTTGAGCTCCCGCTTTGGATTTTTCGATAATTATCCCATAAACGATTCGAAACATTCCATTGGTTTCGATTTCGATAATTATCGAAAGTTCGAAAGTCCGGGAAATCCGGGTCGGGATTAGTTCAAGAAGTCCGAGTCCGAAACCTCGATAAGTTTGGGCTCGAACTCGGTTTCGATTTCCAGTCCATCTCTATGTCTTACAGTCTTTAACACATTTATGTCTCTAGAGTTACAGGTACGATCAGTACTAATTATGGGGCCCAGAAAGATCCTCCTGGAATGGTGATAACTGAATGGGATCCCAATTTACCTTTAAGTCTTCATAGATAAAATCCAATGTCCGCCATGTTGCTAAATCTCATTATTTTCAGTGGGGAATCAGATGTGTTCTTCCCTTACAATAAGGGCCACTGTACATTGTGTGGATGGGAGAAGAGAAAATATTAACCTTGATTGATGCATCTTTGGAAAATTCCTACATTATATGTAACACAGATCAGTAGTTAGATTAGTGTTCAGGTTGTAGAGATCGCTCAGTAATAAATTCTCTCACTTAGCTGAACTTCTCCTGAATGGGATTTAACATCTGCTGGATATCGGAGTGATGTTCATTGAAATTCCAGCATGGCTCATAGCACACTGTATCCCTGACCCCCCACGTGGTCCATAGTGACAATGTTCATAGCGACCCACTGTATCTCCCTGATCCACCACGTGGTCCATAGTGACAATGTATCCATGCGACCACTGTAATCTCCTGAATCCCACCACGTGGTTCCATGTGCACAATGTATCATAGCGACATTGTATCTACTTCACTGATCCCACCCACGTGGTCCATTAGTGACAATGTATCTAGCGACACTGTATCTCCTGATCCCACCACGGGTCATAGTGACAATGTATCATAGCGGACACGTATCTCTGATCCCACCACGTGTTCATAGTGACAATGTATCATAGCGCACTGTATCTCCTGATCCTACCACGTGGTCCATAGTGACAAGGTATCATTAGCGACACTGTATCTCCCTGATCCCACCACGTGGTCATAGTCACAATGTATCAATAGCGACACTGTATCTCCTGATCCTGCCACATGGTCCATAGTGACAATGTATCATCACGCGACACCTGGTATCTCCTGAATCTCCACCTTGTGGTCAATATTGACAATGGATCTAGCGACACTGTATCTCCTGATTCCTGCCACTTGGTCCATAGTGACAATGTATCATAGTGACACTGTATCTCCTTGATCCCACCACGTGGTCCATAGTGACACCAGAGTCATCATTAGCGGGGCACCACTGTATTTCTCCCTGATACCCATCAGTTGGTCCATAGTTGACAATGTATCCTAGCCGACACTGTATCTCATGATTACCATCAACGTGGGTCCCTAGTTGACAATGTATCATAAATGACAGGTATCTCCCTGACTACCACGTGGTCCCTAGTGAACAATGTATTCAATAATGACCACGGTATCTGCCTGTCTACACGTGGGTCCATAGTGACAATGTATCATGACACCCTTGACACCACTGGTCCATATGCGTATCAGGACCTGATTGCCTGTACCACGTGGTCCATAAGTGACAATGTATCATAATGGACCGGTATCTCCCTGATCCTACCACGTGGTCATAGTGACAATGTATCATAGCGACACTGTATGTTTCCCTGATGCCACCACGTGGTCCCTAGTGACAATGTATCATAATGACACTGTTCTCCCTGATCTACCACGTGGGTCCATAGTGACAATGTATCATAGCGACACTGTATGTCCCTGATGCCACCACGTGGTCCATAGTGACAATGTATCATAGCGACACTGTGTATGTCCCTGATACCATCACGTGGTCCCTAGTTTACAATGTTCATAGCGACACTGTATGTCCCTGATACCATCACGTGGTCCCTAGTTACAATGTATCATAGCCACACCGTATCTCTCCCTGATACCATCACGTGGTCCCTAGTGACATGTATCATAATGACACTGTATCTACCTGATCCTACCACGTGGTCCATAGTGACAATGTATCATAATGACACGGATTCTCCCTGATCCTACCACGTGGTCATAGTGACAATGTATCATAATGACACGGTATCTCCCTGATCCTACCAACGTGGTCCATAGTGACAATGTATCATAAGACACTGTATATACCTGATCCTACCACGTGTCCATAGTGACAATGTATCATAATGACACTGTATCTCCCTGATCCTACCACGTGGTCCATAGTGACAATGATCATAATGACACTGTATCTCTGATCCTACCACGTGGTCCATAGTGACAATGTACATAGCGCACACTGTATCTCCCTGATCCACCATGTGGGCCATAGTCCACAATGTATCATAGCGACAATGTATGTCCCTGATCCTGCCACATGGTCCATAGTGACAATGTATCATGCGACACTGTATCTCCTGATCCCACCATGTGGTCAATATTGACAATGTATCATAGCGACACTGTATCTCCCTGATCCGCCACGTGGGTCCATAGTGACAATGTATCATAGTGACACTGTATCTCCTGATCCCACCATGTGGTCCATAGTCACAATGTATCATAGCGACACTGTATCTCCTGATCCTGCACATGGTCCATAGTGACAATTTATCATAGCGACACTGTATCTCCCTGATACCAATCACGTGGTCCATATGACAATGTATCATAGCGACACTGTATCTCCCTGATACCATCACGTGGTCCCTAGTTACAATGTATCATAGCCACACTGTATATCCCTGATCATCACGTGGTCCCTAGTGACAATGTACATAATGACACGGTATCTCCCGCATCCCACCACGTGGTCCATAGTGACAATGTATCATAATGACACGGTATCTCCCTGATCCTACCACGTGGTCCATAGTGACAATGTTCATTAATGACACGTATCTCCCTGATCCTACCACGTGGTCCATAGGACAATGATCATAGCAACACTGTATGTCCCTGATGCACCACGTGGTCCATAGTGACAAGTATCATAATGACACTGTATCTCCCTGATCCTACCAGTGGTCCATAGACAATGTATCATAGCGACATGTATGTCCTGATTCCACCACGTGGTCCATAGTGACAATGTATCATAGCGACACTGTATGTCCCTGATACCATCACCGTGGTCCCTATTACAAGTATCATAGCGACACTGTATGTCCCTGTACATCACGTGGTCCTAGTTACAATGTATCATAGCCACACTGTATCTCCCTGATACCATCACGTGGTCCCTAGTGACAATGTATCATATGACACTGTATCTACCTGATCCTACCACGTGGTCCATAGTGACAATGTATCATAATGACACGGTATACTCCCTGATCCTACCACGTGGTCATAGTGACAATGTATCATAATGACACGGTATCTCCCTGATCCTACCACGTGGTCCATAGTGACAATGTATCATAATGACACTGTATCTCCCTGATCCTACCACGTGGTCCATAGTGACAATGTATCATAATGACACTGTATCTCCCTGATCCTACCACGTGGTCCATAGTGACAATGTATCATAATGACACTGTATCTCCCTGATCCTACCAAGTGGTCCATAGGGACAATGTATCATAATGACACGGTATCTTCCCTGATCCTACCACGTGGTCATAGTGACAATGTATCATAATGACACTGTATCTACTGATCCACCACGTGGTCATAGTGACAAGTGTATCATAGCTGACACTGTATCTCCTGATTCCGCCCGGTTGTCCATAGTGACAATGTATCATATGTAACATAGTAATTAAGGTTGAATAAAGACATTCGTCCATCAAGTCAACCTATTCCCTTTTTTTTTTTTTTTTTTTTTAACCCTACCTAACAGTTTGATCCAGAGGAAGGCAAAAAAACCCAGCTAAAAAAGGGGGAAAAAAATTCCTTCCTGACTCCAAACGGCAGTCGGAAAGTATCCCTGGATCAACCAGATCTATATGCATTTATACCAGTAATTCTCAATATTTTTTTTAGTTTTAGAAACTTATCCAGGCTTTTTTTAAAGTTATTCAATGAACTTGCCATTACCAACCTCTGCTGGAAGACAGTTCCACAGTTTCTCACCGTTCTCATGTAAAGAAACCTCTCCTAACTTGAAGATGAAAACTTCTTTTCTTCCAACCTTAAAGGATGTCCACGAGTCCTCGATATGACCTATTAGTGAACAATGCACCAGAGAGTTCACTGTATGGCCATTAATATATTTGTATAAGTTATCATGTCCCCACGCAACCGCCGCTTCTCAATGTAACAGCCCAACTTGTCTAATCTGCCTGCATATTCAAGCCCCTCCATTCCCTTTTAATTTAGTTGCCCTTCTCTGAACTGCCTCAATTTCCAAGATGTCCCTTTGTATATGGGATTCCAAAACTGCACCGCATATTCCAAATGTGGCCTTACCAGTGCCTTGTAAAGAGGGAGAATAAATTTTTCTCTCTTGATTCCATTCCCCTCTTTATACAAGACAATATCTTGCTAGCTCTAGCTGTTGCTACCTGGCAGTTGTTTGCTACAGCTAAGTCTGTTATACACCAGAACCCCCAAATCTTTTTTCCATTCAGATGCATTAACACAGAGTTATTTATGGGTTGTAGGTGGCACAGGGATTATTAAATCCAACATGCATCACCTTACATTATCAACATTGAATCTCATCTGCCTTCTGCTGCCCATTCTGATAATCTATCTAGGTCTGCTTGCAGCACTTGCACATCATTGGAAGTTTCCACAAGCTCTGCATAGTTTAGTGTCATCAGCAAAACAGAGACCTTGCTCTCAATGCCCCCTTCTAAGTCATTTATATAAACAGATTAAACAGAAGCGGCCCCAGTACAGAACCCTGAGGAACTCCGCTTAGAACTTTAGCCCACATAGATGTAGCTCCATTAAACCACCACTCTCTGTTTGCGGTCCAATAACCAGTTCTCTATCCATGAACAAATGTTTTCTTCAAGGCCAACAGTCCTCAGTTTATACATTAGTCCGCCTATGTGGCACAGTATCAAAGGCTTTTGCAAAATCCAAATATACCACATCCACCGCTGTACCTGAATCTAACTTCTACTCACTTCTTCATTAAAAAAACCATTAAATTTGTCTGGCATGATCTATTTCCATAAATCCATGCTGACTACTACAAATAAGATGATCTCTGGAGACAAAGTCAGGATATGATCCCTTAAAAAGTTTCCATCACCTTCCCTACCACTGATATTAGGCTTACAGGTCTCTAGTTACCAGGCTGTGAACGACTACCTTTTTTGAATATTGTTATTACTTGGCTTTTTTCCAATCCAGCGGCACATCCCCAGACAAAAGCGAATCTGAAAAGATGAGACACAGTGGTCTTGCTAGAAACTGAACTAAGCTCTTTTAAAATCCTAGGATGCAATCCATCTGGTCCTGGCGCTTATTGATATTATTAACTGTCTAATTGATTCCGTACCATATCCTCTGTTATCCAATGTGAAGACTCTTCATTTCCTCCCTGCACATTGTTACAATCCCTACTGTAAGGATTCTCAACAGTAAAAACCGATGTAAAAAAACGGTTTAGCAGATTAGCCTTTTCGGCATCCTCTACAACCACCTCAGCTCCATTATTTAATGGTCCCACATTCTCAGTCCTCATTTTTTTACCATTTATATACTTAAAAAACATCTTGGGGTTGGACTTGCTTTGTTCGGCAATCCGTATTTCATTTTCTATTTTAGCTAGTTTAATTGCTTTCTTGCATTTCTTTATTACAACTTTTGAAGTCCCTGTAGCCTGTTCTGTGCCTTCTGCTTTCAAAATTTTAAAAGCCCTTTTCTTTTTTTTCCATTTCCCTTTTTTACCTGAGCATTAAGCCATGCAGGAGTGGACCCTAATTTTTTTACACTTGTTTCCTAAAGGTACCGAGTTTGGAAATGTTTATAGTTTAATATCCCTTTAAAAGTGGTCCACATCTGCTCAGTAATTTTACCTAGAAACAGTTCCCCCAGTCTATGAGCAGGAGCGATTCCTTTAAAAGCATAAAATTAGCTTTCCTAAAGTTAAAAGTTTTTGTTAAGCAGTGCACTTTAGTTTTCTGCAACCTATATTAAATGACACTTATCATGGTCACAATTCCCTAAGCTTCCCATTCCCATTACCTTCATCTCCAAAATGAGCTCTGGGTTATTAGATATCACCAGATCAAAACAACGCATTCTTTCTAGTAGGAACTTCTACCATCTGTGAGAAAGAAAATGCTCATATAGGAAATTTAAGAACTTTATAACCTTTTGAGGTGCTGGCAGTTCCATTACTCCAATCTATTTCAGGGTAGTTAAAATCCCCCATAACCAGAACATGCCCCATACCAGCAGCCTCGCCAACTGCATATGGAGATTCATTTCCCACCTCTTCCCCGGCATTTGGCGGCTTATAACACACTCCAACAATTAATTACCTACCTTCTTGCTTCCTGTACACAGTTCCACCCATAATGTTTCTTGCCGCATCGTTTGCTCCCCCATCTATTCCATCTTTTAAATTTGGCTTCAATTCCTGTTTTAATACATACATACTCCTCCTCCTTTCTTATTAACTCGGTCATGTCTAAATAGGAGTACCCTTCAATATTTACTGTCCAGTCGTGTGAATCATTAAGCCCATGATTCTGCTTATTACCAATTACATATAACCTTTCCTTTAACGCTATATATTTCAAGTTCGCCGTTTTTCCAGCCAGACTCCTTGCATTTGTAAACATAATTTTAGATTATCAATTGATTTACTTCCATACATGGTGTACATGCCTCCTTATCCTCTATGCTCCCCCCTCCTCCTTCTCCTCTCCTCCCTCCGTTGTGTTACTAGCCCCCAGATCCCTAACTTCTCTATCTACCCCCTGTGTAGTTAAACTTTCCCTCCCCCCATACCTAGTTTAAAATCTCCTCCAACCCCTAGCCATCTTCTCCACCAAAACAGTTGCACCATCACCATTGAGGTGCAATCCGTCACTACTAAAGAGCCTGTAGCCAAAAGTAAAGTCAGCCCAGTTCTCTAAAAACCCAAAACCCCATCTCCTTAACACCACCCTCTTAGCCACGCATTTATTATAAACATTATAAACATAGAAAAGATAACCAATGCACATTCCTAGGTCCCATACACTATCATATTATCTGGTATATACAGTATATCTATATATATATAAAATAACGAAAAGATAATCAATGTACATTCCTAGGCCCCAACAATATCATATTATCTGTATATACAGTATATATATATATAAACATAGAAAAAGATAATCAATGCACATTCCTGGGCCCCACAATCATATTATCTGTATATACAGTATATCTATACTATATAAAAACATAGAAAAGATAATCAATGCACATTCCTAGGCCCCATACAATATCATATTATCTGTATATACAGATATCTATATATATATAAACATAGAAAAGATAATCAATGCACATTCCTAGGCCCCATACAAATCATAATTATCTGTATATACAGTATATCTATATATTAACATAAAGAAAAAGATAATCAATGCACATTCCTAGTCCCCATACAATATCATATTATCTGTATATACAGTATATCTATAATATATATAAACATAGAAAAGATAATCAATGCACATTCCTAGGCCCAACAATATCATATTATTGCACACTGGCATACATTATAAATAGAAAGATAATCAATGCACAATCCTAGGCCCCATCAATATCATATATCTGCACACTGGCATACATTATAAACATAGAAAAGATAATCAATGCACATTCCTAGGCCCCATACAATATCATATTATCTGTATACAGTCTACTATATATATAACATGAAAATAAGAAAGATAATCAATGCACATTCCTAGGCCCCATACAATATCATCATTATCTGCACACTGGCATACATTATAAACATAGAAAAGATAATCAATGCACATTCCTAGCCCCCCATACAATATCATATTATCTGTATATACAGTATAATCTATATATATAAACATAGAAAAGATAATCAATGCACATTCCTAGGCCCCATACAATATCATATTATCTGTAATACAGTATATCTATATATATAAACATAGAAAAGATAACAATGCACATTCCTAGGTCCCATACAATATCATATTATCTGCACACTGGCATACATTATAAACATACGAAAAGATAATCACATGCACATTCTAGGCCCCATACAATATATATTATCTGCACACTGGCATACATTATAAACATAGAAAAGATAACCAATGCACATTCCTGGGCCCCATACAATATCATATTATCTGCACACTGGCATACATTATAAACCATAGAAAAGATATCAATGCACGTTCCTGGGCCCCATACAATATCATATTATCTGCACACTGGCATACATTATAAACATAGAAAAGATACTCATGCACAATCCTAGGCCCATACAATATCATATATCTGCACACTGGCATACATTATAAACATAGAAAAGATAATCAATGCCACATTCCTAGCCCCATACAATAATATTATTGCACACGGATCATTATAACATAGAAAAGATATCAATGCACATTCCTAGGCCCCATACAATATCATATTATCTGCACACTGGATACATTATAAACATAGAAAAGAAATTCAATGCCATTCCTGGGCCCCATACAATATCATATATCTGTACAACGGCATACATTTATAACATAGAAAATATAATCAATGCAACGTTCCTGGGCCCATACAATATCATATATCTGCACACTGGCATACATTATAAACATAGAAAAAGATAATCATGCACAATCCTAGGCCCCATACAATATCATATTATCTGCACCACTGGCATACATTATAAACATAGAAAAGATGATCAATGCACAATCCTGGGCCCCATACAATATCATATTATCTGTATATACAGTATATCTATATATATAAACATAGAAAACATAATCAATGCACAATCCTGGGCCCCATACAAATATCATATTATCTGCACACTGGCATACATATAAAAAGAAAAGATAATCAATGCACATTCCTGGGCCCCATACAATATACTATTATCTGACACACTGGCATCATTTATAAACATAGAATAGATAATAAATGCACATCCTAGGCCCATACAATATCAATTATCTGCACACTGGCATACATTAAACATAGATAAGATAATCATGCACGACATCATTCCTGGCCCCATACAAATTACACATCAATACCACATCATCTACACAGTATATACAATCATATAACATAGCATAATGCAACCTCTATCACATTATACACATCATATACACAGTATGTACACATCATATACACAGCATATAGACAGTATATACACATCATATATAGCATATAGACAGTATATACACATATATACACATCATGTATCTATCACTATACGCCTTTATATACACAGCATATACACAATCATTATACATGGCATATACACATCATATTATCTGCACACTGGCATATATATAAACTAGAGAAAAGATAATCAATGCACATTCCTAGGGCCCATACATATCATATTATCTGTACACTGGCATACATTATAACATAGAAAAGATAACCAATGCACATTCCTAGGCCCATACCAATACCATATTCTCGGCACACTGGATACAATTAAACATAGAAAGTAATCAATGCCACATTCCTAGACCCCATACAATATCATATTATCTGCACACTGGCATACATTATAAACATAGAAAAGATAATCAATGCACATTCCTAGACCCCTACAATATCATATTATATGCACACTGGCATACATTATAAACATAAAAAAGATAATCATGCACATTCCTGGGCCCTATACAATCATATTATCTGCACCACTGGCATACATTATAATAACATAGAAAAGATAAACCAATGCACATCCTAGACCCCATCAATATCATATTATCTGCACACTGGCATACATTATAAACATAGAAAAGATAATCAATGCACATTCCTAGGGCCCCATACAATATCATATTATCTGCCACATGGCATACATTATAAACATAGAAAAGAAATCAATGCACATTCCTAGGCCCCATACAATATCACATTATCTGTATATATACAGTATATCTATATATATAAACATAGAAAGATAACAAATGCACAATCCTAGGCCCCATACAATATCATATTATCTGTAATCAGATTCTATATATATATAAACATGAAAAGATAATCAATGCATTCCTAGGCCCCATACAATATCATATTATCTGCACACTGGCATACATTATAAACATAGAAGAAAGATAATCATGCACATTTCCTAGGCCCCATACAATATCATATATCTGCACACTGGGCATACATTATAACATAGAAAAGAATATCAATGCACATTTCCTAGGCCCCATACAAATATCATATTATCTGCACACTGGCATCATTATAAATATAGAAAAGATAATCAATGCACATTCCTGGGCCCCACACAATATCATTTATCTGCACACTGGCATACATTATAAACATAGAAAGATAATCAATGCACATTCCAGGCCCCATACAATAGATTATTTGCACATGGCAACTTTATAAACATAGAATAGATAATCAATGCACATTCCTAGGCCCCATACAATATCATATATCTGCACACTGCATACATTATAAACATAGAAAAGATAATCAATGCACATTCCTAGCCCCATCAATAGCATATTATTTGCACACTGGCATACTTATAAACATAGAATAGATAATCAATGCAATTCTAGGCCCCATACAATATCATATTATCTGCACACTGGCATCATTAAATATAAATAAGAAAAGATAATCAATGCACATTCCTGGGCCCCACACAATATCATATTATCTGCACACTGGCATTACATTATAAAATAGAAAAGATAATCAATGCACATTCCTAGGCCCCATACAATAGCATATTATTTGCACACTGGCATACTTTATAAACATAAATAGATAAATCAATGCACATTCCTAGGCCCCTACAATATCATATTATCTGCACACTGGCATACATTTATACATAGAAAGAAGTAATCAATGCACAGCACATTCCTGGGCCCCATACAATATACACATCAATATACACATCATATACACCAGTATATACACATCATATAATAGCATATACAGAGCATATACATAGCATATGCACATCATATACACAGTAATGTACATATCATATACACATCATTACACATCATATACATAGCATATACAGAGCAATACATAGCATATAGACAGCATACTACATCATAATACAAAGCATATAAACACCATATACACATCATATATGCATCATATACACATCATATACACATCATATTGCATCATATACACATCATATAACATCATACACAATCATATACACATCATACACACAACAACACACATCACACACAGCATACACACAGCATACACATATATACACACTCATATACAATCATATACACACCATATACACATCATATAACACATCATAACACCATCAATACACACGTATACACACGTATATACACAGCGTATCACAGCATATACACAGCATATACACACCATATACACATCATATACACATCATTTCACATCATACACCACATCATATACACAGACGGTATACACAGTATATACACAGCATATATACACAGCGTATACACAGCATATATACACAGCATATACACACATATACAAGCATATACACATCATATACACATAGTACACATCATTTACAATCATACACCACATCATATACACAGCGTATACACAGAATATACACAGTATATACACAGCGTATACACAGCATATACACAGCATATACACCACCAGCTATAACACCACATATCACATCAATCAACTCATATACAATAACATCATATACACATCATATACACACATTTCACATCATAGACACAGCATATACACATCATATGCACATCATTTACACTCATACACACTCATATACACAGCGTATACACGCATAACAACAGCATAACACAGCGTATACACAGCATATACACACCATATACACAGCATATACACATCATATACCACATTCTATACAATCATATACAATCATATACACACTCATATACACATCATATACACATAACATATACACATCATATACACATCAGTATACACATTCATATACACATTTCATTATACTACACATCATTATTAACACACAGATCACATCATATATAAATCCATATTACACACATATACACAGCGATACACACATAGCACAACACCATAATACACAATCATAACACATCAAATTACCATCACAAGCATAACACACACATATACACAAACATATACACATCATATAAATCATATACACATCATATACACATCATATACACAGCTATACACAGCATATAAAAACGTCATATACCACACCATATACACATCATATACACTATATACAGACATAACAGTCATATACACGTCATATACACATTGCATATAATACACATCAACCAAACACTCATATACACACATATACACATCATATACACATTCAATAACACCAAACAATAACATCATATACACATCATATACATCATATACACACTATATAACACATCAATTACACATCATATACACAGCATAGTACAACATATAAACGTCATATACACATCATATTACACATCATATACACATCATATACCATCATACACATCAATATAACATCACTATACACATCATATACACATCATATACACAGCATATAGTACAACATCATTACACAGCATATACACACATATCACTCAATAACATCATATACACATCATATACCAACATCATTACACATCATATACACAGCTATACACGTCATATACACATCATATACACATCATTAACACATCATATACACATCATATACACAGCATTACACCCCACCATAACAATCAGTATACACATCATATACAATCATATACACATCATAGTACACATCATATACACAATCATATACACGGCATATACACATCAATACACATCATCATACAACATATCACATCTATACACACCGTATACAACATTTATACACATCGTATACACAACCATATACACAATAACACACCATATACATCATCATACTACACACCAACACCATCAAGTACACCACCCAGTATACACATCAGTATACCACCATATACACACCATATACACAGTCATACCACACCAATAACACCATATACACACCAATAAACACCAGAAACACCATCATCACACTATCCATCTTACACCACCATATACACACGCATATACACATCAATACACATCATATGACAACACCGTATACAACATCGTATACACACCATATACACATCGTATCATATACACCAAGTACCACACCATAACACACAGACATACATCATCATATACACACCACCCCAATCACAACCATATACAACCCCATATACACATCATATATACACATCTATACCACACCATATACACACATATACACACCATATTACACACATTACAACATATACACACTCATACACACACATACCACACCAAAACCACAAGACACCATATACCATCATAACACACATACACACAACCAACTATATACACATCCATTCAGCTCAACCATGATCACACAGACATAAGACACAGACCATATATTAACATCGATACACACCATTACCATCATACCCACACATATTACAACAGCATATCATTATCATCTGTTCCACTAAAGATTCGACTCCAAGTCATTAATGATTAAAAAACAAATTGGTAACATATATAATTCACCAATAACCTCGGTCTATTAATAACTGCCCTTCCTATAAATCTCCCCCATCTCCTACACCAGCTGTGATTCATTTTCCCCAGGCACCTGAATTCCTGCCCAGATCTTGTCTCCAATGACCGTAAACTCACCGTATCGCCACAGACGCCAGCTCTCTTAATTTATAGCGGATTGTGTGGCGGCAAGGTAGTCGTATTATAATCCAACAATATTATATTATTAGAAAATTTCACCCACTAATGAAATATTACAAGTTTCTCTCTTCCCTGAGAAAGAAGATTATGAAAAATATCCAAGGGGAATTTAAAGGGTCCCGAGATCTCACGATAGCGGGTTGGAGAAAGTTCGAATTCTCCACTGCTTACATTTTTTTTTGTGCTATTACTTTTACATTGAAGATCGGGAGGTAAGGGAGCTGTGTCTTACCTCCTGTAATCAACTGCAGGAGCCAGGGGAGAGAAGGTAATGTCTTACCTGATAAACTCGCTCCTCTGCCGCATTTTCTGACGCATTCATTGGGACCTGTCAGAGGACGGGAGCCATTTTCTCTATGGACTGCAATATTCCACCACGGCGACATTCACCTGGCAGTCTCACGCAGCAGCCACATGCAAGAGGGTCTTGTGTGCTGTTTTCCCCTGTGCACATCTGTTGTTATTGGAACGCGTGAGATATGAACAGAAAGTTGTACACGCATGCAATTCAATATCGTATAACAGGGAAATGTCTTTGTCATTTGCTGAATTTTCATAGCTATTCGCTGGTATTAAAAAGTCACGGTAAACAATGCATGAACGCAATGTTACATGTGCAGGCTGCACCGATGTCTATTGGGAAGTCACGCCTAACTTACATTGAATCGTTAACATTACTCAGCAGCTCGGGGGTAAATTGGAGGCCGCAAAGATTTTAAATTTCCTGCTTCTTACTGAGGAAATAGCCCAGTCCGCGTATTAACACGGCGTCCATTTAATTCGTCTTTTTTCCTTATTAATTGAGGGTTAAACGTTTTTCTGGTCTGTTATTGAAAACGTCGTAATTGCGCTAAATCAATAATAAACGGTTATTTTCCCCAGTATCTCGTACATTCAAATATCTAGGTAACGTTTATTAATTCCTCGCCAACCAGCAACTGCACGCCATGGCCACTGGCGCACTGGGAGGGTCTGAACAATCTATTAAGTGTCTATTTTAAAACTCTTCCTGTGTTTTTATTTTATGCAAATTTTAAGTCCGAAAACCTGTAATAATCTGAGCGTGACGAGCGACATAATAACCTTCATTATCTTTAATCGATTCATTGGGAAATTTCACACAGTTCTGCCATTTGGATCGGCCAATCATGATTTCGCATTTTTATAAGGGCAAGGGAGCGAAATGTGTTTTATTTCGTTATTTTCCAACCCCCTTGCAAGATCAGTAACGGTTCAATAATAATGGAAACATTCAACCTGATAGTTATTATTCCTATAAATCAACCGACTGTCTCCAAATCAGTGAACCCAAATTGGTTGTCCGTCTGGTGGAAAGCGCTGCTGAAAATTCAGTGCTCGGATTGCGTGGGTGGTCATTTACACTATTAGTTCCCCAGTGTTACCAGTCAGTGGTACAAGCTGGTGGGTGACAGACAACATGACAAATCTGCTCACGCTCTAGCATTCCTAGATCCAACACTAAACTACTGGCTGACCTTCTCGTTACCTCTCTCTAAGAGGAAAAATAAATTTAATTCTATTATAACGTGTTCTAATCACGTTTTGCATTTTTACTGTGACGTTTTAATTACCACAGCGAAATAAAAAGCTAAGGTCTGTTTGGTCTGGGGAGTCACATTTGTACATGGATAGAAATTGGTTAATGAATAGGATGCAGAGAGAGTAGTGTTAATGGGGCTTCTCATTATGGACTAAAGTGCTAAGGTGAGGGCCACAGGGTTCTGTGTTGTGGGCCGCTTCTATTAATCTATATTAATGATTTGAAGTGGGGATGTCAGCAAAGGTTTCTGTGTTTGCTGACGACACAAAACTTTGTTGACCATTAAAAAACTTCAGAGGGGGCATTGCAATCGTTACAGGGGGATCTAGATAGATTGTACATTGGGCTGCTAAGTGGCAGATGAGATTCAATGTTGACCATGGAAGGTGATGCCATTTTGGACTTAAAATATTGTGCTACTTATACTAATAAATGGCCTCTGTGTTAAGTGAATACCTGTTGGAAAGGGACTTGAGTTTTGGTGATAACAAACTTAAAGGTAGCAAGCAACAGCCCAGAGCCAGCATGGTATTGTCTTGTATAAAGGAGTATGGATTCAAGGGCGGAAAATGTAATTCTCCCCTTTAACAAAGCATTGGTAAGGCCTCATTTGGAATATGCAGTGCAATTTTGGAATCCTGTGTACAAAAAGGACATCTTTGAAATGGAAAGGGTTTCAGTAGAAGGGCAACTAAATTAATAGGGGATTGGGGGAGCTTGAATATAAAGAGAGGACTGGAGAAAAGTTACATTATGCACGCTGGAGAAAGCATTTGCGTGTGGATATGATTACTGTGTATAAATACATTGACGATGCCATACAATAAACTATCTGGGGCATTGTTCACCAATAGAACAGTCAAAGGACACGAGGACATCCCTTAAGACTGTAAAAGAAAAAAGGTTTAGGCTTCAAGTGGGAAAGGGTTTTCACGTGAGAACGTAAAGCTATGGAACTGTCTTCCAGTGGCCGTTGTTTATGGCAGGTACATTGGTCAGTTTAATAAAAAGCTGGATGAGTTTCTACAAACAAGGAATGTTACAGTACTGGGATTGAACATAAAGTAGAGTGGAAAGGGTTTGTCACTGTGAGAACGGTAAAGCTATGGAACTGTCTCCAGTGGACGTTGTTATGGCAGGTTCATTGGCAGTTTAATAAAAAGACTGGATGAGTTTCTACAAACAAGGAATGTTACAATGTTAACTGGTATTGATACATAAAGTAGAGTGGGAAAGGGTTTTGTCACTGTGAGAACGGTAAACGCTATGGAACTGTCTTTCCAGGGAACGTGTGTTATGCAGGTTCATTGGTCATTAATAAAAGCTGGATGAGTTTCTCCAAACAACAAGGATGTTTACAAGTTACTGGTATTGATACATAAGTAGAAGTTGGAAGGGTTGTCACTGTGAGAACGCGTAAAGCTATGGAACTGTCTTCCAGTGGGACGTTGCTATAGCAGGTTCAATGGTCGTTTTAATAAAAGCTGGATGAGTTTCTACAAACAAGGAATGGTACAAGTTACTGGTATGTATATAAAAGTAGAGTTGGGAAAGGGTTTGTCACTGTGAGAACGGTAAAGCTATGGAACTGTCTGCCGTGGACGTGTTTGTTATGGCAGGTTCATTGGTCAGTTTAATAAAAAGCTGGATGAATTTCTACAAACAAGGAATGTTACAATTTACTGGTATTGAAACATAAAGTAGAGTTGGTGGGAAAGGGTTTTGTCACTGTGAGAACGGTAAAGCTATGGAACTGTCTTCCAGTGGACGTTGTTATGGCAGGTTCATTGGTCAGTTTTAAAAAAGCTGGATGAGTTTTTATCTAAACAAGGAATGTTTACAGTTACTGGTATTGATACATAAAGTAGAGTTGGGAAAGGGTTTGTCACTGTGAGAACGGTAAAGCTATGGAACTGTCTTCCAGTGGACGTTGTTATGGCAGGTTCATTGGTCGTTTTAATAAAAAGCTGGATGAGTTTTCTACAAACAAGGAATGTTACAAGTTACTGGTATTGATACATAAAGTGGAGTTGATCCAGGGAAATTTCCCATTGCCATTGGAGTCAGGAAGGAATTTTTCCGCACTCATATACCCCTAATCACATCGTTCCTGTCTCTAACCGCACTATACCCCTAATCGCATCATTCCTGTCTCTAACCGCACTTATACCCCTAATCACATACGTTCCTGTCTCTAACGCACTATACCCCAATCACATCGTTCCTGTCTCTAACCGCACTAAATACCCCTAATCACATCGTTCCTGTCTCTAACCGCACTATAACCCTAATCGCATTGTTCCCGTCTCTAACCGCACATACCTATAATCTCACATCGTTCCTGTCTATAACCGCACTATACCCCAATCACATCGTTCCCTCTCTAACCGCACTATACCCCTAATCACATCGTTCCTGTCTCTCTAAACAAAATAACTAAACTATAACCCAATCGATTGTTCCCGTCTCTAACCGCACTATACCTATAATCACATCGTTCCTGGGGTCTAAACAACGCAACTATACCCCTAATTCCAATCGTCCCCTCTCAAACCGCACAACCCTAATTCAACATTGTTTCCCTGTCTCTAACCGCAACTATACCCTCCTAATCACATCGTTCCCCCTCTCTAACCGCATACATAACCACTAATCATCGTTCCTGTCTCTAACCGCACTCTATACCACCCTCTAATGCACATCGCTCCTGTCTCTTACCGCACTCTACCCCTAATCACACATCGTTCCCCTCTCAACCGTCACCTATACCCTAATCACACTCGTTCCTGTCCTTAACGCTACTATACCCTAATCACATCGTTTCCCGTATTTAGATAACCGCACTATCCCCCTAAAAATAAAAAAATCAACTCGTCCTGTCTCTAACCGCACTTTACCAACCCCTAATCACATTGTTCCTGTCTTAAGACCGGCCCTAATAATACCCTAAATCACAATCGTTTCCCCGTCTATAACCGCACTATAACCCCTAATCACATCGTTCTCCGTCTATAAACTGCAACTATACCCACAATACCATCACATTGTTCCTGTCTATAAGCCTAAAAAAACTAATAACCACATACTAATCACATCGTTCCTTGTCTATAATCCGCACTAGCCCCTAAATCACATCGTTCCCCGTCTATACTTCTGAACTGCCTAAAATACCCCTATCACACCTTCGCTTCCTGTCTATAACTGCTCTATATAACCCCCTAACCAAACCAAACGTTCCCGTTATCCACACATCGCCATTCTCTAACTGCCTATACATAACATTGTTCCGTCTATAACCGCACTATAACCCCTATATTTTCGCATACCACCGCCTTCCCCCCTGATCTCACACGTTCCTTCTCCATATAAGTCCCTCCGCACTATACCCCTAATCACATCGCTCCCGTCTATAACCGCACTATACCCCTAATCACATCGTTCCTGTCTAATAACCGCACTATATCTATCCACAACCCCTAATCACATCCGTTCCTGTTATAACCGGCCAACTATACCCCCTAATCACAATGTTTCCTGTCTTATAACCGCACAACATAACCCCAATACACATCGTTCCGGTCTACCGCACTATACCCCTCTAATCCACAATCACGCATCGTTCCTGTACTCTAAAACCGCACTAAAAAACCCTACCACAACAATCACATACAACATGTTCCTGTCCTATAAACCGCACTATACCCCTAATCACATCGTCTGCTATAACGCAACTATATCCTAATCCACATTGTTCGTCTCTCTAACCACCGCACTATATACCCCTATCCACACAAGTGTCCCTGTCTAAACCGCACATACTATAAAACACCGCATATAAACCCTAATCACATCTCGTTCCTGTCCTATAACCGCCCACTCATACCCTAATCAACATCGTTCTCCCCTCTCTAACACGCACTAAAATCAATCCACCCCTAATCACATCGTTCCTGTCTATAAACGCCACTATAAAATAAAACCCTAATACCACACGTTGCTGTATATCAAACCGCCACATAACCTATCACACGTTAGTACCCGCATATACCCCTATCCACATCGTTCCGTCTCTAACCGCACTATTACCCCTAATCACATCGTTCCTGTGTCTATCACTATACCCATACCCCCTAATCCACCATCTCCGTCTCTAACACCGACTACTTATGACACCACCTAATCACAAAAATCGTATCCCCTCTCTAACCCGCACATCATACCCTAATCACCATCGTTCCCTCCTAAAACCGCACTTAAATAATAATCCCCTAAATCACATCGGTTTCCTCTCTAAAAACCCACTATAATAATAAATCCCCTAATCACATCGTTCCCGCTCTAAACCGCAACATAACCCCTAATCACAAAACAAGAATCACAAAATCCAGATCATCTTCCCCCTCTAACGCAAATATCCCCTATCACACATGCCTCGTTCCCCTCTAACCGCCATATCACATACTAAAAAATGTTTACAAAAAAAAAAAAACCCCTAACACCATCGTTCCTTTCGTCCTCTACTCCTGTCCTCCCACTTACCCCTAATCACTCTTTTCCTGTCTCATAACCGCACATCCTATTACACAGGTATCTAAAACATAACACCCCTAATACACATCGTTCTGTCTCTAACGAACGCACTATACCACCTAATCCTACAATCGGTTCCTCTGTTCCCTTAAACCGCCGTCTCTACCCTAAATCCAAACGTCACATACCTTAACCCACTCAATACCACCTACAACATCGTTCCTGTTCTATAACCGCAAGCTACCTATAAATACCCTATCCAATCGTTCCGTCTCTACCGCACTATATATAATACCGCACCTAATCACATCGTTCCTGTCTATAAACGCAACTATGCCCACTATCCTAACTCGTTCCCCCCATAACCACCCACAAAATAAATTACAAACCCCTAATACATCGTTTTCCCGTCTCTAACCGCACTATACAAAACCCTAATACACAATCGTTCCTGTCTATAACCCACATACCTACACCCCTATCACCTCAAACAATGTTTCACACGTCCTCCCGTCTCTGAACCGCACTATACCCTAATCACATCGTTTCCGTCATCCTCCTAACCAACACATCTCCCCTAAGATATCCCCTATAATCACATCGTTCCTGTCTATAACCGCACTATACCCCTAATCACATTGTTCCTGTCTATAACCGCACTATAAACCTATCACACTATACAAATCACATGTTCCCCTCTCTAACCGCACTCATACCCTAATCCAACATGTTCCTGTCTTAACCGCACTATAAATACCCCTACTATCACATCAGTTCTCCTTCCCGTCTCTACCGCACCTATAACCCATAATCCACAGGATCGTTCCCGTCCTACTAACCCGACACTATAAACCCCTAATTCACATTTGGTTTCCTGTCTCTAACCGCACTGTTATACCCTAATCACATCGCTCCGTTCGTTAACCCTCGACTATAACCCCTACATCACATCGTTCCCGTTCTATAAACTCGCACTATACCCCTAATCACTTGTTTCTGTCTACCTAACCCGCACTAGCCCCCTAATCCATCTGTTCCTGTCTATACCGCCATCCCCTATAACATCGTCGTTTTTTTTCCCCCCTTTTTACATAATACTACTATAACCCATCAATTGTTCCTTCTACGCCCATTCCCTATCCAAGGTCCTATAACCGCTCCATCACATCTTGCTTACACACTATACCCCTAATCACATCGTTCCCGTCTATTAACTGCACTATACCACTAATCACATTGTTCCTTCTATAACCGCACTATACCCCTAATCACATCGTTCCCCGTCTATAACCGCACTATACCCCTAATCACATTGTTCTGTCCTCGCTAACTGCACTATACCACCCCTAATCACATTGTGGTTCCTGTCTTAACTCAACTACTATACCCCTAATCACATGGTTCATGTCTATAACCTGCCACTAACCCCTAATCACATCGCTACCATGTTCTCTAATCGCGTACTACACTCACCCCACAACCTAAACCCTAATCACATCGTCTCCTGTCATAACACCACCGCACTAACTACCCTAATCACATCGCTCCTGTCCACCCACTATAACCCCTACCCATGTCCTGCTTACGCACTACATAACCCCTAATCATCGTTTCATACGCACACTCACACCTCACCTCGATAACCCCGCGCCTATACCGCCTATACCCATCACAATCGTTCTGGTCTCTAACCACACCATATACCCCTAATCCCCAATCGTTTCTGTCTATCAACGCCCTATAACACTACCCAGCACCTCACATTGTTCCATGTCTATTAAACTCGCACTATCACCCCCTAACACAATGTTCCTGTCTATAACCACTATACCCCTTAATCCACCATTGTTCCTGGTCATATAACCGCAACCCATACCCCTAATCCAACATACTACACACGTCTATCTAATCCAGCCCTACGCACTAACCCTCCATACCCCGAATCACACCCATTGTTTCCTGTTCTAATAAACTGCGACACTATACCCCTAAATCACAGCGTTCCCGTCTATAACCGCACACTATACCCCTCTAATCACATGTTCTGTCCTATAACCGCCACTATCACCCTAATCACACATCGTTCCCGTATATAACCGCACTATACACCCTAATTCACATTGTCCTGTGTTCCGCTAATAACTGCACTATACCCGTAATTCACACATTGTTTCGTGTCTCTAACTGCAATATAACCCCGTAATCAAATTGTTCCTGTCTATAAACCCACTATACCCCTAATCACATCGCCATGTCTCTAAACCGCAATATTACCCTAATAACATTGTTCCTGTCTATAACCGCAAACAGACCCCAATCACATCGTTCAAGTCTATACACTGCACTATTACCCCTAATCACATGTTCCTGGTCTATAACCGCAAACTATAACACTAATTAACATCGTTCACGTCTATAACCGCCTATACCCCTAAATAAAATCGTTCGTCTATAAGCACTATCCCTAATCACATCGTTCCCGTCTATAAACTGCACGATACCCTAATCACCAGTGTACTGGTTATAACCGCACTATACCCCTAAAGCCACATCGTGCCCGTCTATAAAAACCGCCACTATACCCGAATACATGTTCCTGTCTATAACTGCACTTACCCCTAATCACATTGTTCCGTCTATAACTGCACGAACCCTAATCACAGTGTTCTGTCATAAACCGCACACCCCTAACCCCCCCACCCATAATACACAAGCATGCCCACCGGATCTCGAACCGCACCCCCTATACCCTCCAATCACATCGTTCCGGTCTCTTATTTAAGACCGCACTATACCCCTAATCACATCGCTCATGCTCTAACGCAATATACCCATAATCCAAGTTCTGTCTATAACCGCATATACCCTCATCACATCGTTCCCGTTATATAACCGCACATACACCTATCACAAGTCCTTTCATAACGCACATACCCCTATCACATAGTTTCCCGTACTATAAACTGACACTATACCCATAATCACATTGTTCCTGTCGCTAATCTAACTCCCTGATACCATCACGTGGTCCCTAGTTACAATGTATCATAGCCACACTGTATCTCCCTGATACCATCACGTGGTCCCTAGTGACAATGTATCATAATGACACTGTATCTACCTGATCCTACCACGTGGTCCATAGTGACAATGTATCATAATGACACGGTATCTCCCTGATCCTACCACGTGGTCCATAGTGACAATGTATCATAATGACACGGTATCTCCCTGATCCTACCACGTGGTCCATAGTGACAATGTATCATAATGACACGGTATCTCCCTGATCCTACCACGTGGTCCATAGTGACAATGTATCATAGCGACACTGTATGTCCCTGATGCCACCACGTGGTCCATAGTGACAATGTATCATAGCGACACTGTATGTCCCTGATACCATCACGTGGTCCCTAGTTACAATGTATCATAGCGACACTGTATGTCCCTGATACCATCACGTGGTCCCTAGTTACAATGTATCATAGCCACGTTAGATTAGCGACAGGAACAATGTGATTATGGGTATAGTGTCAGTTTATAGTACGGGAAACTATGTGATAGGGGTATGTGCGTTATGAAAGGACTTGTGATAGGTGTATGTGCGGTTATATAACGGGAACGATGTGATGAGGGTATATGCGGTTATAGACAGAACTTGGATTATGGGTATATTGCGTTAGAGCATGAGCGATGTGATTAGGGGTATAGTGAGGTGGTTAGAACGGGAATTTTATCGTTATATATGGGATAGAGACCGGAACATGGATTGGAGGGTTTAGGGGTGCGGTTACGAGATCAGGGCGATGCTTGGTATTAGGGTGGGGGGTATAGGTGTGCGGTTTATAGACAGAACACTGTGCTTAGGGGTTGGCGTTGCAGTTATAGACGGACATGTGATTAGGGGTTAGTGAGTTATAGTACAGGTAAATTTATTGCGGGTATAGACTGGCAAGGTGTTGTAGATGCACATTAGAGGGACACGATGTGGATTTAGGGGTATAGTGCGGTTATAGACAGATACAACTGGTGATTAGGGTTGTATGTGCAGTTTAGTACGGACGATGTGATAGGAGAAACGTAAGGTTTGAGACGTGATTAGGGGTAGTCAGTTAGACGGAGATTGGGATAGGTTATCGTGGTGATAAAAGGCGATGTGATTTATTGTAAGGGGTTATAGGCGGTTATGAGAGTGAACTGATTGTTGTGATTAGGGTTATAGTTGCGGGTTAATAGACAGGAACAATGTGATTGAGGGTGTAATAGTGCCAGTGATAGAAGCTGAACGATGTTGATTGGGGTCTTTCGGGCGGTTATAGACAGGAACAATGTGATTAGGGTTAATAGTTGCGGTTATAGAAGGCACATGGGGGCGAATGTGATTAGGGGTTTATAGTGCGGTTATAGACAGGAACAATTGTGATTAGGGGTATAGTGCAGTTATAGACAGGAACAATGTGATTAGGGTATAGTGCAGTTATTGAGGAACACAGGATGTGATATAGGTGTAATAGTGCGGTTATATACGGGAAGCGATTGGATTAGGCGTGATAGTGGCGGTTATAGGACAGAACCTGTGATAGAGGGTATAGTGTGCGGGGTTATAGACGGGAACGATGTGATTAGGGGTATAGTGCAGTTATAGACAGGAAACAATGGTGTATATCGGGGTATTGGGGTATAGTGCTGTGACGGGCTGGATAGATAGACGTGTGACGTGTTGGATTAGGGGTATAGGGTTGCGGTTATTAGACCAGGAAACAATGTGGATGTAAGGGGTATAGTGAGTTATAGGACGAGAACATGTGTTAGGGGGTGATAGTGCGAGTTTATAGACAGGACAATGTGGGTAGCGGAGTAGTGTATATAGTGGCGGTTATAGACAGAACGATGTGGATTAGGGGTATATAGGTTTGTGGTTAGAGACCAGAACGATGTGATTCGGGGATAGTGGGTTATGAGGCGGGGTACGTAGGTGGAGGAGGGTGTCGTAAGAAACATATGTAGGGGTTTTATTAGGCGTAAAGGACTGGGATTGGGGTTATGTGCGGAGAGACAGGAGCGATGTGATTAGGGTAGTCTAGTGCGGTGGTGTTAGACAGGAACGATGTGATTAGGGTGGTTGGCGGG
This sequence comes from Hymenochirus boettgeri, assembly GCA_019447015.1. Classification (NCBI taxonomy): domain Eukaryota; kingdom Metazoa; phylum Chordata; class Amphibia; order Anura; family Pipidae; genus Hymenochirus; species Hymenochirus boettgeri. Next base: position 38,713 of record JAACNH010001893.1, read on the forward strand.
GTAGGTTGTACGGATTAGAGAACAGGAGACGATGTGAGTTAGGGGTTAGTGCGTTATAGACAGGAACAATGTGATTAGGGTTATAAGTCAGTGCAGTTAGACAGGAACCAATGTGTATTAGGGGGTTTAGTGCAGTTATAGACAGGAACAATGTGATTAGTGGGTATAGTGCTGTTATAGACGGGAACGATGTGATTAGGGTATAGTGCGGTCTATAGACAGGAACAATGTGATTAAGTGGTATAGTGCAGTTATAGACGGGAACGATTGTGATTAGGGGTATAGTGTGTAAGACGGACGTGGATTGGTTAGGCGGTTATACGGGAGCTTTGATAGGAGTATTGCGGGTAAGAAGAACTGATAGGTTATATGTATGAAAAAGGGGGAAAACAGGAATGATGTGATGGGTAGTGCGGTATAGACAGGAGAACAGATGGCGATTAGGGGGATAGTGCGGGTTATAGACAGAACAATGTGATTAGGGGTATAGTGCGAGTTTATAGAGCGGGAACGATGTGATTAGGGGTTTTATAGTCGAGGCGGTTATGAACGGACGAATGTGATTAGTGGTATACAGTGCGGTAGAGACAGGAACCAATGTAATTAGGGGTTGTATAGTGTCGGGTTAGTAGACCGGGAACGATCGTGGATTAGTGGGTTATAGGTGCGGTTAGAGACGGAAGGAAGCGATGTGATAGTGGGGTATTATGTGCGGTTATGAGACAGGAACGAATGTTGTGATATAGGGTATAACGTGCGGTTAGAGAGGGGAACGATGTGATTTTATTGTGTGTTTAGTTGAATAGTGCGTTATCAGAACGAACTATGTGATTAGGGGTATGAGTTGCGGTTATGACAGGAACGATGTGTGATTGATAGGGGTATGCGGAGAGGGGGAAATTGTGATAGGGTTGTGAGTAAGCGGAAGAACGATGTGATATAGGGTAACTAGTGCGGTTCAGAGACGAGAAAATGTAAACATTTTTTAGTGATTAGGGGTTCATAGTGCGGTTATAGACCAGGAACGATTGTTGGATTAGGGTTATTATTGTATAGTGCGGTTAGAGACGGGGAAAACGAGTGGTGATTGGGGTTAGTATAGTTGTTTGATTTTGGGGGAGTTTAGGGACGGTAGGGGGTTGTTGGGCTTAGTTGGTATTATAAGACAGGAAACGATGTGATTAGGTGGGGTAATATTGTGCGGTAGAGACGGAAGACGGATAGGGTATTATAGTAGCTTGCGGTTATAGAACCAGGAACGATGTTGATGGGGGTGATTTAGTGGGATTAAGGATCGGAGGTTATGTGATTAGGGTTAAGACGTGGGTTTATAGGAACAGGAAACCCGATTTTTGCTTGGTTAGGTGGTTTATAGTGCGGTTGTTAGAGACGGAACGATGTGATTAGGGGTGGTTTATTGTTTTAAAAGTACCTGTTAATAGGAGTGCGGTTATGAGACAGGGAAATGATGCGATTAGGGGTTAATGGTAGATGACGGAAGGGTTAGAGGCGAAAGGAACGATGGTGTTAGGGGTTTTTTTTTTGAATTTTTTAAGTGGTGATTGGCGGTTAGAGGGAACGAGGCATGAGGAAGGGGTTATTGCGGTTAGAGCGGGGGAAGAAATGTGAACGTATTTTGTTGTGATTACTGTTTATTAGGGGTTTATTGCGGTTTAGAGCAGGGAACGATGTGATTAGGGGTATATTAGTGCGGTTTATTAGAGCAGGGAACCGATTGTGATTTAGGGGGATTATTATTTGTGCGGTTATAGGAGGGGAACGATGGATAGGGGTACTGATAGTGCGGGTTAGAGAGGGAAACCAGGTTTTTGTGATTATGGGTCATTATTAGTAGTGCGTTGTTAGAGAGGAACGATGGTGGATAGGGGGTAGTGCGGTATAGTCGTAGACAGGAACGATGTGATTAGGGGTATAGTGCGGTTAGAGACCGAACGATGTGGATAGGGGTATAGTGCGGTTGGACGTAAGATGTGATTAGGTTATGTGCGGTATAGTACAGCAAACGTGTTGATTAGGGGTTATTATAGTGAGGGTTTATAGACAGGAACGATGTGATTAGGGGTGTATTTATTTTTTTAGATGGCGGTTAGAGAGGGGGAGACGATGTTGATTAGGGTTAAGTGGGCGGTTTATAGGACAGGAACGAGAGTGATTAGGGTAGTCGTTTAATATGTGGCGGTGTTAGACAGGACATATGTGGTATAGGGGTATTAGTGCTGGTTAGAGAGACGGGAACAATGGTGATTAGGAGTATAGTTGCGTTCATAGACATGCACGATGTGTGATTAGGGGTATAGTGCGGTTGTGATAGACAGAGGAACGATGTGATTTATGATGGGTTAGGTTTTCTAGTGCGGTTTAGAGACAGGAACGATGTGTGATGTTGATGAAGGGGTATAGTGCGGTTAGAGACCGGAACGATGTGGCGATTGGGGTATGTAGTTTGCGGTTATAAGCAGGAAAAATTGTGATTAGGGGGTATTAGTGCCGTGTTATATACAGGGAACGGTGTGATTAGGGGTTGGGATAGTTAGTCGGTGTTATAGACAGGAACGATGTGATTAGGGGTATAGTGCGGTTATAGACGGGAACGATGTGATTAGGGGTATAGTGCGTATGGGTTTATGGGAAGGACGTTGAGATAGGGGATAGTGCGGTGGGATAGGACATGATAGGGGTTTATAGTGCGGTATAGACAGGAACAATGCTTATGCTATAGGCAGTTAGACTGGGCATGTTTATAGACGGGAACGGTGTGTGGGATTAGGGGGTATATAGAGCCATTATTAGACAGAAGCAAGGATAGGGGTATTAAGTGCGTTCAGAGTAGAGACGGGAACGATGTGATTGTAGGTGGTCGTGCGGATTATAGACAGGAACGATGTGATTAGTATTGGCGTTATTAGTTTTTTTATTGGTTATAGACAGGAACAATGTGATTATTGTGTATAGTGCAGTTATAGACGGAGGAACGATGTGATTAGGGGTATAGTGCGGTTATAGACGGGAACGATGTGATTAGGTGGTATTATATAGGGCGGTCTTATAGACAGGAACAATGTGTTAGGGGTTGGAAAGTGCGGTTTAGAGACAGTGACGAGGTTGATTTTTTTTATTTTAGGGGGATAGTGCGGTTATACTAAATACGGGAAACGATGTGATTAGGTATAGTGGGTTATGGACAGGAAGAGTGATTAGTGGGTATATGCGTGTCGGTTTGAGAGGGGAACGATGTGTGATTAGGAGGTATGTGCGGTAAGAGACAGGAGCGTGGTGCTTAAGGGGGTATAGATGCGGTTAGAGACAGGAACGATGGTATTAGGGGTATAGTGGCGGTTAGAGAGGGGGAACCGATGTGGATTAGGGGGTATAGTTGCGGTTAGAGACAGGGAACAATGTTGATTCAGGGTTATATGCGGTTGAGAGGGACGATTGTGAATTAGGGTGTATAGTGCGTTGGTTTAGACCCACAGGAACGATGTGATTAAGGTTAAGTGTTCGGTTAGAGACGGGAACAATCGATTGCGGGTTATATTAAGTTTTTTAGTTTATAGAGACAGGAACGATGTGATTAGGGTATAGTGCGGTTAGAGAGGGAACGATGTGATTGGGGTATAGTGCGGTTATAGACAGGAACGATGTGAGATTATAGGTATGTGCGGTTAGAGACGGGAACAATGCGATTAGGGTTATAGTGCGGTTAGAGACAGGAACGATGTGATTAGGGGTATAAAGTGCGGTTAGAGACAGGAACGATGTGATTGGGGGTATAGTGCGTTAGAGACAGGAACGTATGTGATTAGGGGTATAAGTGCGGTTAGAGACAGGAATGATGCGATTAGGGGTATAGTGCGGTTAGAGACAGGAACGATGTGGATTAGGGGTATATGGTGCGGAAAAAATTCCTTCCTGACTCCAAGTGGCAATGGGAAATTTCCCTGGATCAACTCCACTTTATGTATCAATACCAGTAACTTGTAACATTCCTTGTTTGTAGAAACTCATCCAGCTTTTTATTAAACTGACCAATGAACCTGCCATAACAACGTCCACTGGAAGACAGTTCCATAGCTTTACCGTTCTCACAGTGACAAACCCTTTCCCAACTCTACTTTATGTATCAATACCAGTAACTGTAAACATTCCTTGTTTAGGTAAAAACTCATCCAGCTTTTTTAAAACTGACCAATGAACCTGCCATAACAACGTCCACTGGAAGACAGTTCCATAGCTTTACCGTTCTCACAGTGACAAAACCCTTTCCCACCAACTCTACTTTATGTTTCAATACCAGTAATTGTAACATTCCTTGTTTGTAGAAATTCATCCAGCTTTTTATTAAACTGACCAATGAACCTGCCATAACAAACACGTCCACGGCAGACAGTTCCATAGCTTTACCGTTCTCACAGTGACAAACCCTTTCCCAACTCTACTTTTATATACATACCAGTAACTTGTACCATTCCTTGTTTGTAGAAACTCATCCAGCTTTTATTAAAACGACCATTGAACCTGCCATAGCAACGTCCCACTGGAAGACAGTTCCATAGCTTTACGCGTTCTCACAGTGACAACCCTTCCAACTTCTACTTATGTATCAATACCAGTAACTTGTAAACATCCTTGTTGTTTGAAGAAACTCATCCAGCTTTTATTAATGACCAATGAACCGCATAACACACGTTCCCTGGAAAGACAGTTCCATAGCGTTTACCGTTCTCACAGTGACAAAACCCTTTCCCACTCTACTTTATGTATCAATACCAGTTAACATTGTAACATTCCTTGTTTGTAGAAACTCATCCAGTCTTTTTATTAAACTGACCAATGAACCTGCCATAACAACGTCCACTGGAGACAGTTCCATAGCTTTACCGTTCTCACAGTGACAAACCCTTTCCACTCTACTTTATGTTCAATCCCAGTACTGTAACATTCCTTGTTTGTAGAAACTCATCCAGCTTTTTATTAAACTGACCAATGTACCTGCCATAAACAACGGCCACTGGAAGACAGTTCCATAGCTTTACGTTCTCACGTGAAAACCCTTTCCCACTTGAAGCCTAAACCTTTTTTCTTTTTCAGTCTTAAGGGATGTCCTCGTGTCCTTTGACTGTTCTATTGGTGAACAATGCCCCAGATAGTTTATTGTATGGCATCGTCAATGTATTTATACACAGTAATCATATCCACACGCAATGCTTTCTCCAGCGTGCATAATGTAACTTTTCTCCAGTCCTCTCTTTATATTCAAGCTCCCCCAATCCCCTATTAATTTAGTTGCCCTTCTACTGAAACCCTTTCCATTTCAAAGATGTCCTTTTTGTACACAGGATTCCAAAATTGCACTGCATATTCCAAATGAGGCCTTACCAATGCTTTGTTAAAGGGGAGAATTACATTTTCCGCCCTTGAATCCATACTCCTTTATACAAGACAATACCATGCTGGCTCTGGGCTGTTGCTTGCTACCTTTAAGTTTGTTATCACCAAAACTCAAGTCCCTTTCCAACAGGATTCACTTAACACAGAGGCCATTTATTAGTATAAGTAGCACAATATTTTAAGTCCAAAATGGCATCACCTTCCATGGTCAACATTGAATCTCATCTGCCACTTAGCAGCCCAATGTACAATCTATCTAGATCCCCCTGTAACGATTGCAATGCCCCCTCTGAAGTTTTTTAATGGTCAACAAAGTTTTGTGTCGTCAGCAAACACAGAAACCTTTGCTGACATCCCCACTTCAAATCATTAATATAGATTAATAGAAGCGGCCCACAACACAGAACCCTGTGGCCCTCACCTTAGCACTTTAGTCCATAATGAGAAGCCCCATTAACACTACTCTCTCTGCATCCTATTCATTAACCAATTTTCTATCCATGTACAAATGTGACTCCCCAGACCAACAGACCTTAGCTTTTTATTTCGCTGGTATTAAAAAGTCACAGTAAAAAATGCATAAACGTGATTAGAACAAGTTATAATAGAATTAAATTTATTTTTCCTCTTAGAGAGAGGTAACGAGAAGGTCAGCCAGTAGTTATGTTGGATCTAGGAATGCTCAGAGCGTGAGCAGATTTGTATGTTGTCTGTCACCCACCAGCTTGTACCACTGACTGGTAACACTGGGGAACTAATAGTGTAAATGACACCCCACGCAATCCGATGCACTGAATTTTCAGCAGCGCTTTCCACCAGACGGACAACCAATTGGGTTCACTGATTTGGAGACAGTCGGTGTGATTTATAGGAATAATAACTATCGCGTTGAATGTTTCCATTATTATTTAGAACCTGTTACTGATCTTGCAAGGGGGGTTTGGAAAATAACGAAATAAAACACATTTCGCTCCCTTGCCCTTATAAATGCGAAATCATGATTGGCCGATCCAAATGGCAGAACTGTGTGAAATTTCCCAATGAATCGATTAAAGATAATGAAGGTTATTATGTCGCTCGTCACGCTCAGATTTATTACAGGTTTTCGGACTTAAAATTTGCATAAAATAAAAACACAGGAAGAGTTTTAAAACATGACACTTAATAGATTTTCAGACCCTCCCAGTGCGCCAGTGGCCATGGCCGTGGCAGTTTGCCTGGTTGGCGAGCGAATAAAAACGTTACCTAGATATTTGAATGTACGAGATTACTGGGGAATAACCGTTTATTATTGATTTAGCGCAATTACGACGTTTTCAATAAACAGACCAGAAAAACGTTTAAAAATTTAAATAACCCTCAATTAAGAAGAAAAAAGACGAATTAAAAATGGACGCCGTGTTAATACGCGGACTGGGGCTATTTCCTCAGTAAGAAGCAGGAAATTTAAAATCTTTGCGGCCTCCAATTTACCCCCGAGCTGCTGAGTAATGTTAACGATTCAATGTAAGTTAGCGTGACTTCCCAATAGACATCGGTGCAGCCTGCACAATGTAACATTGCGTTCATGCATTGTTTACCGTGACTTTTTAATACCAGCGAATAGCTATGAAAATTCAGCAAATGACAAGACATTTCCCTGTTCATCGATATTGAATTGCATGCGTGTACAACTTTCTGTTCATATCTCACGCGTTCCAATAACACAGATGTGCACAGGGGAACAGCACACATAGACCCTCTTGCATGTGCTGCTGCGTGAGACTGCCAGGTGAATGTCGCCGTGGTGGATATTGCAGTCCATAGGAGAAAATGGCTCCCGTCCTCTGACAGGTCCCAATGAATGCGTCAGAAAATGCGGCAGAGGAGCGAGTTTATCAGGTAAGTACATTACCTTCTCTCCCGGCTCCTGCAGTTATTAACAGGAGGTAAGACACAGCTCCCTTACCTCCCGATCTTCAATGAAAAGTAATAGCAAAAAAAAATGTAAGCAGTGGAGAAATTCGAACTTTTCTCCAACCGCATCGTGAGATCTCGGACCCTTTAAATTCCCCTTGGAGTATTTCATAATCTTCTTTCTCACGGGAGAAACTTGTAATTATTTCATTAGTGGGTGAATTTTCTAATAATATAATATTGTATGGATTATATACTACTACCTTGCGCCATCCACAATCCGCTATAAATTAGAGAGCTGGCGTCTGTGGCGATACGGTGAGTTTACGGTCATTGGAGACAAGATCTGGGCAGGAATTCAGGTGCCTGGGGAAAATGAATCACAGCTGGTAGGGAGATGGGGGAGATTTATAGGAAGGGCAGTTATTAATAGACCGAGGTTATTGGTGAATTATATATGTTACCAATTTGTTTTTTAATCATTAATGACTTGGAGTCGAATCTTTAGTGGAACAGATGATAATGATATGCTGTTGTAATATGTGTGGGTATGATGGTAATGGTGTGTATCGATGTTAATATATGGTCTGTGTCTTATGTCTGTGTGATCATGGTTGAGCTGAATGGATGTGTATATAGTTGGTTGTGTGTATGTGTGTTATGATGGTATATGGTGTCTATGTGGTTTTGGTGTGGTATGAGTGTGTATGAGTGTGTATATGTTGTAATGTGTGTAATATGGTGTGTATATGTGTGTATATGGTGTGGTATAGATGTGTATATATGATGTGTATATGGAGTTGTATATGTTGTGATTGGGGTGGTGTGTATATGATGATGTATTCTGTGTGTTATGGTGTGGTACTTGGTGTATGTGATACGATGTGTATATGGTGTGTATACGATAGTTGTATACGGTGTTGTCATCATGATGTGTATTGATGTGTATATGCGTGTGTATATGGTGGTGTATGATGATAGTGTGATGATGGTGTTTCTGGTGTTGTATTGGTGTGTATATGGTGTGTATTGGTGTGGTATGCTGTGTATATGGTGTGTGTATGGTGGTTACTGATGTGTATCTGGGTGGTGTACTTGATGTGTTGGTGTGTAGTATGATGATGTATATGGTGTGTTATTGTGTATATGGTTGTGTATATGATGTGTATAAATGTTGTATACGGTGTGTATATTATGTGATATGTTGTATGATGATGTGTATTGATGTGTATATGCCGTGTATATGATGTGTATATGATGTGTACTATGATGTGTATATGATTGTATATGATGTGTATACTGATTGTTATGGTGGGGTGTAATGCTGTGTATATGATGTGTATATGATGTGTTAATGATGTGTATATGATGTGTATATGACGTGTATAGCTGTGTATATGATGTGTAATGATGTTGGTATATGATGTGTATATGATGTTATTGAGTGATATGTGTGTATATGCTGTGTAATGATGTTGTATATATGCTGTGTATATGATCTGTATATGCTGTGTATAGTGATGTTATATTGATGTTATGATGGTATATGATGTGTATATGATGTGTAATATGATGTGTATATGACGTTTATATGTTGTTTCTATGCTGTGTATATGATGTGTAATTGATGTGTTATATAGTGTGTATATGATGTATATGATGTGTATATGATGTTATTGTTTGGTGTTATTGAATGTGTATATGATGTGTATATGTGTGTATATGAGTGTTTGGTTGATGGTTTATATGCAATGTGTATATGACGTGTATATGACTGTTATGTCTGTATATAGTGTATATGATGTGTATATGGTGTGGTATATGACGTTTTTATATGCTGTGTATAGCTGTGTATATGATGTGTATATGATGTGTATATGATTTATATGATGTGTATATGTTTGTGTATATGTGTGTGTTATGCTTGTGATGGTAATTTGATGTGTTATGATTGTGTATTATGGTGTTGTTCTATGTGTGTATCGCTGTGTATATGATGTGTAATATGGATTTATATATGATGTGATCTGTGTGTTAATAATGATGTGTAGTATAATGAAATGTGTATATGAATGTGTATACTGATGTGTATATGATGTGTATGATGCATGTGTATATGATGTGTATATGAGTGTGTATATGATTGTATATGATGTGTATATGATGTGTATATGATGTGTATATGCTGTGTATATGGTGTGTATATGCTGTGTATACGCTGTGTATATGCTGTGTATATGCTGTGTATACGCTGTGTATATGATGTGTGTATGATGTGTAAATGATGTGCATATGATGTGTATATGCTGTGTATATGATGTGTAATGATGTGTATATGATGTGTATATGATGTATATGTATTATGAGTTGATTGATGTGATATGTCGGTGTTATACTGGTGGTTGTATATGCTGTGTATATGCTGTGTATACGCTGTGTATATACTGTGTATATTCTGTGTATACGCTGTGTATATGATGTGGTGTATGATTTGTAAATGATGTGTACTATGTGTATATGATGTGTATATGCTGTGTATATGGTGTGTATATGCTGTGTATATGCTGTGTATACGCTGTGTATATATGCTGTGTATATACTGTGTATACGCTGTGTATATGATGTGTGTATGATGTGTAAATGATGTGTATATATGTGTATATGGTGTGTATATGCTGTGTATATGCTGTGATACGCTGTGTATATACTGTGTATACGTGTGTATTGATGTGTTTGATGTGTTATATGATGTGTATATGGTGTGTATATGATTGTATATGGTGTGTATATTGTGTATATGCTGTGTGTATGCTGTGTGTGATGTGTGGTTGTTGTGTGTATGATGTGTATATGATTGTGTATGATGTATATGATGTGTATATGATGCATATATGATGTGTATATGATGTGTATATGATGCATATATGATGTGTATATGGTGTTTATATGCTTTGTATATGATGTATATACTGTCTATATGCTATGTATATGCTCTGTATATGCTATGTATATGATGTGTAATGATGTGTATATGATATGTACATACTGTGTATATGAGTGCATATCTATGTATATGCTCTGTATATGCTATTAATATGATGGTATATACTGGTGTATATGATGTGTATATTGATGTGTATATTGTATGGGGCCCAGGAATGTGCTGTGCATTGATTACTTCTTTCTATGTATAGATGTATGCAGTGTGCAGATAATATGATATTGTATGGGGCCCTAGGAATGTGCATTGATTTATCTATTTATGTTTATAAAGTATGCCAGTGTGCAAATAATATGCTATTGTATGGGGCCTAGGAATGTGCATTGATTATCTTTTCTATTTTATAATGTAATGCCAGTGTGCAGATAATATGAATTGTGTGGGGCCCAGGAATGTGCATTGATTATCTTTTCTATTTTATATTTAATGATGCCAGTGTGCAGATAATATGATATTGTATGGGCCTAGAATGTTGCATTGATTATCTATTCTATGTTTATAAGTATGCCAGTGTGCAAATAATATGCTATTGTATGGGGCCTAGGAATGTGCATTGATTATCTTTTCTATGTTTATATATGTATGCAGTGTGCAGATAATATGATATTGTATGGGGCCTAGGAATGTGCATTGATTATCTATTCTATGTTTATAAAGTTGCCATGTGCAAATAATTCTATTGTATGGGGCCTGGAATGTGCATTGATTATCTTTCTATGTTTATAATGTATGCCAGTGTGCAGATAATATGTATTGTGTGGGGCCCAGGAATGTGCATTGATTATCTTTTCTATATTTATATGATGCCAGTGTGCAGATAATATGATATTGTATGGGCCTAGGAAATGTGCATTGATATTCTTTTCTATGTTATAATGTATGCCAGTGTGCAGATAATATGATATTGTATGGGGCCTAGGAAATGTGCATGATATCTTATTCTTCTATGTTTATAATGTATGCCAGTGTGCAGATAATATGATATTGTATGGGGCCTAGGAATGGCATTGATTATCTTTTCATGTTTATATATTATAGATATCTGATTACAGATAATATGATATTGTATGGGGCCTAGGATTGTGCATTTGTTATCTTTTCTATGTTTATATATATAGATATACTGTATATACAGATAATGTGATATTGTATGGGGCCTAGGAATGTGCATTGATTATCTTTTCTATGTTTATAATGTATGCCAGTGTGCAGATAATATGATATTGTATGGGGCCTAGGAATGTGCATTGATTATACTTTTCTATGTTTATAATGTATGCCAGTGTGCAGATAATATGATATTGATGGGGTCTAGGATGTGCATTGGTTTATCTTTCTATGTTATATAATGTATGCCAGTGGTGCAGATAATATGATTGTATAGGGCCCAGGAATGTGCATTGATTATCTTTTCTTCTATGTTTATAATGTATGCAGTGTGCATATAATATGATATTGTAGGGGTCTAGGAATGTGCATTGATTATCTTTTCTATGTTTATAATGTATGCCAGTGTGCAGATAATATGATATTGATGGGGTCTAGGAATGTGGCATTGATATACTTTCTATGTTTAATTGTATCCAGTGTGCCGAGAATATGGGTATTGTATGGGCCTAGGAATGTGCATTGGTTATCTTTTCTATGTTTATAATGTATGCCAGTGTACAGATAATATGATTGTATGGGCCCTAGGAATGTGCATTGATTATCTTTTCTTTATGTTTATATATATGCCAGTGTGCAGATAATATGATGTGTATATGCCATGTATATGATGTGTATATGCTGTGTATATAAAGGCGTATAGATAGATACATGATGTGTATATATGTGTGTATATACTGTCTATATGCTATGTATATGAGTGTATATACTGTCTATATGCTATGTATATGATATTGTACATACTGTGTATATGATGTGTATAATGTGATAGGAGGTGCATATGCTATGTTATATGATTGTATATAGCTGTGTAGATGATGTGTGTATTGATGTGTATATTTGTATGGGGCCAGGAATGTGGCGTTGCATTGATTATCTTCTCTATTGTTATCTAATGTATTGCCAGTGTGCAGATAATTGATATTGTATGGGGCTAGGATGTTGCATTTATTATCTATTCATGTTTATAAATGTATGCCAGTGTGTCAGATAATAGATATTGTATGGGGCCCAGGAATGTGCATTGATTATCTTTTCTTTTTATAATGTATGCCAGTGTGCAGATAATATGATATTTGTATGGGCCCAGGATTGTGCATTGATTATATTTTCTATGTTTATATATATAGATATACTTATATCAGATAATATGATATTGTATGGGGCCCAGGATTGTGCATTGATCATCTTTTCTATGTTTATAATGTATGCCAGTGGTGCAGATAATATGATATTGTATGGGGCCTAGGATTGTGCATGATTATCTTTTCTATGTTTATAATGTATGCCAGTGTGCAGATATATGATATTGTATGGGCCCAGGAACGTGCATTGATTATATTTTCTATGTTATAAATGTATGCCAGTGTACAGATACTATGATATTGTATGGGGCCCAGGAATGTGCATTGAATTATCTTTTCTATGTTTATAATGTATCCAGTGTGCAGATAATATGATATTGTATGGGGCCTAGGAATGTGCATTGATATCTTTCTATGTTTATAATGATGCCAGTGTGACAGATAATATTATTGTATGGGGCCTAGGAATGTGGCATTGATTATCTTTTCTATGTTTATAATGTATGCCAGTGTGCAGATATATGATATTGTATGGGGCCTAGGATTGTGCATGATTATCTTTTCTATGTTTATAATGTATGCCAGTGTGCAGATAATATGATATTGTATGGGGCCCAGGAACGTGCATTGATTATCTTTTCTATGGTTTATAATGTATGCCAGTGTGCAGATAATATGATATTGTATGGGGCCCAGGAATGTGCATTGGTTATCTTTTCTATGTTTATAATGTATGCCAGTGTGCAGATAATATATATTGTATGGGGCCTAGAATGTGCATGTGATTATCTTTTCGATGTTTATAATGTATGCCAGTGTGCAGATAATATGATATTGTATGGGACCTAGGAATGTGCATTGTTATCTTTTCTATGTTATATATATAGATATACTGTATTACAGTAATATGATATTGTATGGGGCCTAGGAATGTGCATTGATTATCTTTTCTATGTTTATATATATAGATTATACTGTATATACAGATAATATGATATTGTATGGAGGGGCTAGGAATGTGCATTGATTATCTTTCTATGTTATAATGTATGCAGTGTGCAGAAATGATGAATTGTATGGGGCCTAGGAATGTGCATTGATTATCTTTCTATCTTCTATGTTATATATATAGCTAGACTGTATACAGATAATATGATATTGTATGGGGCCTAGGAATGTGCATTGATTATCTTTTCTATGTTTATAATGTATGCCAGTGTGCAGATATATGATATTGATGGGGCCTAGGATTGTGCATTGATTATCTTTCTATTTATAATGTATGCCAGTGTGCAATAATATGATATTGTTGGGCCTAGGAATGTGCATTGATTATCTTTTCTATGTTTATATATATTATAGATATACTGTATATACAGATAATATGATATTGTATGGGGACTAGGAATGTGCATTGATTATCTTTTTCTTTATGTTAATATATAGATATACTGTATATACAGATAATTATGATATTGTATGGGGCCTAGGAATGTGCATTGATTATCTTTTCTATGTTTATATATATATAGATATCTGTATATACAGATAATATGATATTGTATGGGGCCTAGGAATGTGCATTGATTATCTTTTCTATGTTTTTATATAGTATAGATATACTGTATATACAGATAATATGATTTGTGGGGCCCAGGAATGTGCATTGATTATCTTTTTCTATGTTTATATATATATATACTGTATATACAGATAATAT
>JAACNH010001894.1:0-52836 GCA_019447015.1 Hymenochirus boettgeri
GACTAACGTAATATAATGCACAGGATTGTGTATATAAAAGGTTTAGTAAATAATATAATGCACAGTGTAATGTAATATGCATAATAGTTAATATATGTAATACAATGCACTGTGTAATATACATGTAATATAATGTAAAGTAATATAATGCACGTGTAATATAATGTAAATTTGCAATGTTAATAATGTATAAGTAATATATGCACTGTGTATATACTGTATAATGTAATATATATGCACGGTAATATATTGTATAATGTAATATAATGCAGTGTAATATATGTATATAATGTAATATAATGCAGTGTATTATAATGTTATAATGTAATATAATATAATGCACTGTGTAATATACTGTAATATATGTATAATATAATATAATTGCATGTGTAATATAATGTAATATAATGCACAGTGGAATGTAATATGCATAATGTAATATATGTATACAATGCACTGTGTATATACTATAATGTAATATAATGCACTGTGTAATATAATGCACTGTGTAATAATGTATAATGTAATATAATGCACTGTGTAATATACTGTATAATGTATATATTGATAATGCAATATAATGCAGTTAATATAATGTACAGTGCAATTAATGATAATGTAATATAAGCAGTGTATTATATGTATAATGTATATAATATAATGCACTGTGTAATATACTGTAATATAATGTATAATATAATATAATGCACTGTGTAATATATGTACAGTGTAATATAAAGTATAACGTATATAATGCACAGTGTAATATAAGTATAATTGAATATAATGCAGTGTAATGTAATATGCATAATGTAATATAATGTAATACAATGCACTGTGTAATATACTGTAAATATAATGTATAATGTAATATAATGCACTGTGTAATATAATGTAATTAATGCACGTGTAATAATGTATAATGTAATATAAGCATGTGTAATATACTGATAATGTAATATAATGCACAGTGTAATATATTGTATAATGTATATAAGCAGTGTAATATAATGATAATGTAATATAATGCAGTGTTTAAGTATAATGTAATAATATAATGCACTGTGTAATATACTGTAAATAATGTAATATAATATAATGCACTGTAATATATGTATATAATGCACAGTGTAATATAAAGTATAATGTAATATAATGCAGAGGTAATATAAGTAATATAATGCAGTGCAATATAATGTATAATGTAAATAATGCACAGTGTAATATAATGTATAATGTAATAAATCCAGTGTAATATAATCTATACTAATACATAAAAGGCAAAGCCCTCACTCACTCACACTAATTCTCCAACTTGCCGTGGAGGCAGACGGGTTTAATTTGGCAGGTCCATTCATTGCACCTTACTTACAAAAGTTAAGCAGGTTTCGTTTCGAAACTCCACTGTAACGGTGAGATATCTGACATTGCACAGACTTATGGTTACCTAGCTTAAAGCTATACAAATCTATATGGTTTGTCCGATTTCAACCAAATTTTGTATGCATATACTCCTTTACCAGTAAAAGGTTAACAAAATATTTTTTTTAGGGTGGGGGTGAATGGGTGGGGAATAGAATTTTGAACTCCTGCACACTAACGGCTGGACCGATTTTTACCAAAATTTCAGGGTGTGTGCGGGGACTGGCTGAGGTGTAAGGGGAAGGGTTTGGAGGGTGGACAGAGAGGAATAGTGGGGTGTATTGGGGGCGGACGGGGAGGGGTAAATTTCGTAGTTCTATACTAATAAAAGGCAAAGCCCTCACTCACTCACTCATCACTAATTCTCCAACTTGCCGTGGAGGCGAGCAGATGGCTTAAATTTGGCAGGCTCATTCATTGCACCTTACTTACAAAAGTTAAGCAGGTTTCGTTTCGAAATCCACCTGTAACGGTGAGTATCTGACATTGCACAGACTTATGGTTACTAGCATACAAGCTATACAAATCTATATGGTTGTACCGATTTCAACCCAAATTTTGTATGCATATACTCCTTTACCAGTAAAAGGTTAACAAAATATTTTTTAGGGTGGGGGTAAATGGGGGGGGGAATAGAATTTTGGACCCTGCCACCTAACGGCTGGACCAATTTTTACTAAAATTTCAGGGTGTGTGCGGGGACTGGCTGAGGTGTAAGGGGAAGGGTTTGGAGGGTGGACAGAGAGGAATAGTGGGGGGTAGGGGGGGCGGACGGGGGGGGTGGTGGGGGTTTTTTTCACCAAAAATTTCGTAGTTGAATAAAAAATATAATATTAAAGTTAATGAGTGTTGCATTATCGTAAAGCTTATTGAATTGCTTTCTTTAATAAATCAAGTGCCGAGTGATTACAGCAATCTTGATACATTATTGCTTTCTTACTAAAAAGGTTATTGAATACATCTCTGCTGCGAAGCGCAGGTATTTTGCTAGTGTAATATAAGCACAGTGTAATATAATGCATTGTGTAATATAATGTATAATGTAATATAATGCAGTGTAATATAATGTATAATGATATAATGCAGTGTATATAATGCAATATAATGATAAGTAGTATAATGTAATATAATGCACAGTGTAATATATGTATAATGTAATATAATGCAGTAATATAAAGTATAATGTAATATAAGCACAGTGTATATAATGTACATGATAATGCTGTGTAATATAATATATAATGTAATATAATACACTGTGTAATGTAATATAATGCACTTAATAATATAATGAATATAATGCACAGTGTAATATAGTGGATAATGCACCCCCAACTGTAAATTATAAGGATATTTGAAGTCACCGAGGAGTCCTTGAGCACGAGGCCGCAGGCGGAGTACCTTTTATACAGGTACGGAACTCCAAGG
Source organism: Hymenochirus boettgeri (assembly GCA_019447015.1). Taxonomy (NCBI): domain Eukaryota; kingdom Metazoa; phylum Chordata; class Amphibia; order Anura; family Pipidae; genus Hymenochirus; species Hymenochirus boettgeri. Next base: position 2,851 of record JAACNH010001894.1, read on the forward strand.
TGACTTCTAATATCCCTTTAATTTACAGTTGGGGTGCATTATTTAATATAACCTACCCCTTTATGGCTTCTGGGTTCCTTCTCCTCTTGAACTGAGGGTTATAAAGCTATAATCTTACGTCTCCTCCATAGAAATCCACTACAGGGCTAGGTATATATGTATTAATGTAATAGAAAGAGATGATTGATGCAGTTAATACAGGTGGGAATACAGGTCCCAAGGCGATTGTGGATACGGTTATTATCATCTGTAAGGGTGAGGCCACACTAGCGCGTTTGCGGAAGCGTTTCGCGGTCGGTCTGCAATTTCCGCAAAATGGAAACCACGGGAACGCGAAAATTCCCGCAATTTCTGATGCGCATGCGATTGCGCATCCATTTGCGTTTTGGTAACGCATGCGCTCACCATTTTTGGTGCGTTAACGCATATGTTTCCATAACCCAAACGCACAAGAATTGCGCACACAATCGGTGCGATAACGCTTGTGATTCCTGTGATGCAGTGGTTTAGAATAGCTTTAAATCTAGAAATGTAAGTAATAATTGAAATTAATGTATTATTTTTTAACTTCCCGTATGGGGATAAAGAGGACAAGCAGAATCTAGAACACATTCCTTCTGTTCCCCTGTTCAGTCGAGTTGTGTCGCGACAAGCGACACAATAACTTCCCGCCCTCCCCTAACCACACCTCTCATTACACCAGCATCTTAGTGACACACATTACCGGGGACTATTTTTAAGCGGACGGTTACATTTTTACATTTATCACCCACACACAAGCTCGTTGCTTAGTTGGCGCTGTGAGGTCTCCGTGTAGTTTTGTGTGGAGATTAGTGATTGGTTGCCGGAACCCTGCAATGCTTTACTGAAAGAGCTGAATGCTTTCATTGGTTGCGTTGTACCTGCAATGCGTCAAGTGGTGATGGTGGCAGTAGTGTGTGTTAGAGGTTAGTGCTGGATGATGGTGTTATGTGTGGAGAGTTGGGCTTGGTATGTGGCGGAGAAGATCGCGATCTTCCTTGGACCGTTACTTAGGGCTCTGCTGGGGAAGTCTCGCTGCTTCTGGTCATTTTTCTTTTGCGGTAAAGCTCTGCATCCACGACACAGAAAACTGCATGCGGGGCGAGCACCTATCACATGCCGGGGAGCAGGAGAGAGCCAATCCAAATGGCGCCGTTGCAGGGCTTGTCAATGCCAAATGGGAAGTAAACTACAACTCCCAGCACTGTAACCAGGGAATGCTGGGAATTGTAGTTTTCAAAACGCAAGTTTGACGTCCCTGGACTAAGGTCTAATATTAAGTAGATAGAAATGGTTTCAATCCAGAATATAAATTGGTGAAAAGTGATTCATGTGATTGGTCTTAATGATGTATAACCTGGGGGTACTTTTTAATTATGCATATTATATTATTAATGTATAAATTTCATTAAAAACCGAACGTAGATAAAACCTACGAGCTGCAAGGTTTATAGGCTTTGCTGTATGGCTGCACTGAAACCAATGCAGCCTGCTCCTACATTTATTGTATACTGACTTTCGCATGCTGTTTAGGGCCCTCACATTACGCCGCACACGGAATCACATGCAATAATGTGTTTGAGCAGCGTTTTTTCTTTAGAGATAGAAACCGCATGCGATTACGCAAAATATTAAGTACGCATGCACAATTGCATTGCACCCAAAAACGCAAGTTTCGTGTGCGTTGCCGTGATTGCAATGTTCAGGGAAAATGCATGCGCAAACGCATCAATATCGCACTAGTGTGGCCTAGCCCTAGTTCTTTTTATAGCCCCCCCCCCCTTTTTTTGCAGGCCCATCAACATCTGTTCTACAATTACAGTAGACATTTTAGCTAGAAAACATTTATAATGTTTTTCTTGCAAATAGATGTACAGATAGAACCACCAGTAATGAAAACGACATGCTTATTTAAAAGTCAGCATCTTAACACTGCAAATTAACTCTATCACAAGCACCTGTTCACCAGAACATTCAGACTTTCCTGGGAACTCTGCTATGCAGTGTTTGGTTAAGCAGATCTTTATCAAACCGGGAACAAGGAATATAATTAAATGTAAAAATGTATAGCTGAAAGACATTTGTGTCAGTATACTGAGGGTATTTTTTATTATTTTTTCAACCATTCAAAAAAACCTTTTTCTTATATTTGATATATGCTCTTTTAGAAAGTAATGCAGAGGTTATCCACTCTAGTGAAGAAAACATTAGACATGTAATACGGTATGTCTGATTCATTTCAAATAAAGAATAATACAAAAGGCCAATGTGGGAAGGTTACACGTGTTATTCACTCTTAAGAGCATTGAAGATATCACTCACCTTTTTTTTGTATTACAGCAACAAGCACATAAATTGTTTATGTCTCCAAACTTTTATAAATGTTTGCTTGGGCACAGGTGCTTATTAGCATACCTAGCCTTTTGTGTGAACATTTACCTGCCAATTAAAGTATAGCTTGTGTAACAAGAATTGTATATAAACACAAATTATCAAGTGTCTAATAAACCTAAATTTATACTCAAATGTTTAACTAACAAAACAAATTAAAAATAAAAAAAACATTTTTAAATGAGGCTAATAGAACTTTGAAACATGGAACCATTAACATATTGGCAATTTATCAGCACAGAATAGTCTATCAAAGTAAAGTTAATCATTGTTGTAATATCTTCCTTGGCTACTCTCCCAACATATGGCCAATTTTAATAATGCAGGACTGTTAGTTGATAGGTCAATTTTATCTGGACAAATCCCCAATCGAGTGACCATGTTTAAATCGTTATGAGTTTAAAAATTCTGTAAAATGAGAATAGTTCTGCTGTCAAACACCAGGGGAATGTTTTTTTTTTTAAATGATACATTGTTTTTGGGGAAATACATATTTTCTTGACAAATAAATGCAATGAGAACGGGGAAATTGGTGTTACCTTCTTTTTCCTTATAGTCTGCCCTTTTCTGTTTTTTTTTTTTTAATATAATTTTAATTCAAATCTGTTAAATTTTGAAATGGAATTTACAACCCTGTTTTAGGGCTAGGAGCAAATGCATAGGTTCCCGATAGAAAACATACAGTAACAATTTATTTTCATTATAATGTTTGTGAATCATGTAATATACATTTACTACTTAGATGGGAGTAAGGCCGAGGCCATACAAATAGAGACAGCAAATTAAAGTAAATGCTGGAACCCAAATCTGCTCTGTAGATAAATACCCCCAGGTGGGAAAGTTAATTAACCCACTCCCGTAAACAATATGCATTTATGTGTATGTATCAAGCACTCTTTATTGGGCACGGTGGTCCGGGTGCATCTGCCCCAAAACCTTCACTGGGAATGCTGCATCTCTCAGGCTGGTCTAGGCGCTCTACTGTCTTTTGCAAGTTACATTTAATACGCATGAGGATAACTCACTGCAAATTCCACATGGCCTGGGTGCAGTCCACCTCAGACCCATTGCTTGGTCTGCGAACAATATGCTGTAGATAAAGAGGGTATAGTGCTGCTTATCCCTGTCAATAATGATATAGTGCTGCCAGCTTGATAAAACGCCAATCTTTTAGTCCTTCACGGCAAACATAGAGAAACAACCGTGATAAGCCTTACGCGTTTCGGACGCATCCGCATCCTTAGTCATAGGCATGGATCTCCCACATGTCGCAACTCCTTATCTAGGCTGAAACAGAGAATGGTAACACTTTTCACTTGTTACCTAACCCTTTAGGATCTGACCAGAACGTAAGTCTTCAAAAGTGGAGATACTCCCATGGCTAAGACTCCTCATCCAAAGCATCTATAGACATCCAGGTTCAAACCACTAATATACAAGTCTCATAAAATTGATATATACATAACATTAATAACATACATAATTACATGAAGTACACAGAATACGCAATATGCAGTAAAAATATAAATATATACAAAAGATCATGCTGAAATATAAAGGACATAAATTACTACATCAATGTATTGATGCCGTAATTACATGGACCTTGTCTCTGTGCGCTGGTCATACAGCTATATAACGGTTGATCCCTCATCATCCTAAAATGGAGAAGAGGGACCTAACTACCATAGAGGGTAAGTAAGGACCAGGGGAGACCGAACGATGGACCTCAGTCTCTCTCAGTATGGTCACTAAAATTTAAATCTATAGTTTAAGAATATATTTAAGCTGTCCGGGGCACAGAAATATGTTCATAAGATATCCCGAACTAGATCATATAAAAAAAACTACATAGCCGAACTGGGCTAGTGGAAACTCCAAGTTAGGTAAGTTGCTGGTTCTTCTACCATTATTATTTATTAAGGAATCTGTTTCTAAGTTTTAGTACAGGGCAGAACCTGAATGTACAGTTGTGTGTCAAATTATTCAACCCCCACTGAAATTGAGTGTTTGGCCAGTTTAACATTGATTTGTCATTTCAGTCATCTTGTTTACAATTAAATCAAAGAGACAATTGTAAGTCAGACAAATATAACTAACATTTATAATGAAATAACCACAAATGTCTTTTCTGTGCTCACATCATTTTCAGTTTTATTAAACCCCAAGTGATATCATTCTTAGTACTAAGTATAACATCTTTTCCAGTTCTAACAGCTTTTAAACGTGAAGCATAGCTGACACAATTGTCTTGCAGCGATCTATGGGTATCTTAGCCCATTCTTCATGGGCAAAAGCCTCCAGTTCAGTCACATTCTTAGGCTTGCGCGCTGCAACTGCTTTCAAATCGGATTTAAGTCTGGTGTCTGCAATGGCCACAAAAGTTCCAGCGTTAATCTGTAACCATGCTCTAGTGGACTTGGAGGTATGCTTGGGATCATTGTCCTGTTGAAAGGTCCAACGTCTCCCAAGCCTCAGGTTGTGACGGGACTGCATCACATTTTTTTTCCAATATCTCCTGGTACTGAAGAGAATTCATGGTACCTTGCACACGCTGAAGCTCCCTGTACCTGCAGAAGCAAAACAGCCCCAAAGCATGATTGACCCCCACCATGATTCACAGTAGGCAAGGTGTTCTTTTCTTCATAGGCCTTGTTTTTCCTCCTCCAAACATAGTGTTGATCCATGGGCCCAAACCGTTCTAATTTTGTTTCATCAGTCCACAGAACACTATCCCAAAACTTTTGTGGTTTGCCACAGACTTTTGGCATAACTGCAGTCGACACTTCTTATTCTTTGGAGACAGCAGGGGGTGCGCCTGGGAGTTATCGCATGGAGGCTTTCATTACGCAGTGGGGCGCCTTATTGTCTGAGCTGAAACTTCAGTACCCGCATTGGACAAATCTTTTTTCAGTTCCTCAGCAGTCACTCAGGGACTTTTCTCCACTTTGCGCATCAGCAAGCGCACAGCAGTTGAAGTCAGCATCTTCTTTCTCCACGACAAGTAGCGTTTCAACAGTGCCCTTTGCCTTGAATTTGCGAATGATGCTTCTAGGGTGTCTCTTGGTATGTTTAACATCTTTGCAATCTTCTTATAGCCATTGCCTTACTGTGAAGAGAAATCACCATTTCTCTTTCTTCCTGGACCATTCTCTTGACTTCACCATGTTGTAAACACACCAGTAAAGGTCTAGAAGGAGCTAAGTATCACAGTCATTTAAATCTGCCTAATTGGTGCTATTATGCTTGATTGCTGCTCGATGACATCCACAATTGTTTACATACCGATCGAAACACTGAATGAACCTCTGTTCTTAAGAGGTTTTAAGGGGTTGAATAATTGTGTCAATGAAGAAAACAAACAAAAAAAAACATTAATACTGTATTACAAAAACAATTAATGTCATTTAGTTGCATTTGGTTCTTAAAAAGCCCTTGTAAAATTTCATTCTGAACACAATACAAATGTAACATAGGGGGAGATACAATAGGCCCATTTTCGTCTAAAACCCACGTTAACCCGAAAAAATTCGAGTTAACGTGGGTTTTAGACGGATTTTCGAGCACAGCGCCATTTCGAATGTTTTTGGAAATAGCTTTGTAGCGTGAAACTTAACGCATGACTTGTGGAGCGTTAAAGTGCCGCTCCTTACCTTAGCCGATCCCGCAATGCAATAAATGACGTAATCTCGTTTACGTCAGTTATTGTATTGCGGGATCGGGCTAAGGTAAGTAACGCAGCACTAGATATTGGATTCTCTTTACAGCATTGGGGGTTGAAAATTTTGAACACAACTGTATATATAAACTATAATTACTATGGAAGCCTAGGGGTAAAGTTTTATATCTTGGAGAAAAGTGGTTGTGCAATTAGAAATGAAAGAGATCGGGAAGAGGTAAGTTAAGATACTAAAAAAAAAGCATGATATGTCCCGTATCTGGTTTAAACCATTGGGGGCTCTGGTGTCCATACAGAATATCCACTGAACCTCTGCTTTAAGTAGTTAAACAATCTTGGATCTTTTTTATGGGGGATACTTGTGCAGTGCCTTGTATTTGAATGTTGTTATAAATTTGTGTTGCTCTCACACGTTTGCATATGTGCTGTGACTGACATTGTTTTTTATATACCGCAGGTGTTCCCTCATGCGTTCTTGAGGGGGCTGAGGCCACACATTGCAGTGCAATTGTGGAAAAAATCAGATTAGCGTATAGCAGCGAACACAGTGTGGCACACCAATTGGCCCAACACTAGCTTTAACACGATCCGATTCTCTTGAGGACCCCCATGGAACTCTCAGGGCACTGGTTGAGAAACACTGATCGAGAGAGAACCAACCAATCCACAAGTGATCCAAAGTTAGATGAGTTATAGTTATATAGTATAGAGGTTGAAAAATGATATATATACATCCTCCTTATAAACCTACTAACAGTTGATCCAGAGGAAGGCAAAAAAAAAAGAGTGAAAGGGGGGAGGATTTAATCCTGTCTCAAACGCAATAGCAAAATATCCTGAGGTGATGCCACACTGTATCACAACAAGAGCTCCACAAAAACGCACCAGTGCATGTGTTAACGCGCACGAAGGGCTACAATCCTGCAATGTTGTGCAATTGAAACCTCCGATTGGGCAAAAAAATGCAGATCGCATGCAATCCAATTAACGGATTGCTGAGCAGCGTACAGCAGCGCACTTGGTGTGCCCAGTCCAACAGGCAAAGCTATGTGGCACTTCTTAACAAGCGATGGATAGTGTGTTATATGCGCTGGTGTGGTCTTGCCCTAGTGTGGATAAATACATTATCATAAAGATGTGGACAAAGGAGGGTCAGTGGTGTACAGAATTGGGAAGACAGAATCCCATTAAGGACCTCACTATACCGATACAGGAGATTTGAGTAAGCACACAGAATAGGATTCATATGAATTTAAACTTTGTACTAGAGATCCAGTTTACACTAATTTTTTACCATGTCCTCCAAAAATTCTGGAAGCTAGACCAGTGGAAAGTAGAGCAATAGGGTAGGCATTAAAGGGGAAATGTGGTCTCCAAACAGTTTATTTTAAATGAAAGGCAGGTTCATACCTTTAAAACGAGCCATCAACCACTCTCTAATGCTGCACAGCCAAAATATGAAGAAATCTCTGATCATAAAGTTAGGGGTGGGAGGTTCTGAATCTCGCGGTCAGAATAATACCGTATATACTCGAGTTAAGCCGACCTGAGTATAAGCCGAGGTACCCATTTTTGCCTCCAAAATCAGAAAAACATGATTGACTGAGTATAAGCCGAGGGTATACAGAACCCTAATACCTTTCCACTGTAGATGTTTGAAACTACACTCCCAGCATGCTTTAGTTGCTGGGAGTTGTAGTTTCCAACCACCTATAGTAGAAGGTATTGGGGGTTACTGTAAAGCATACTGTCCCCACCCTAATACCCTAATACCTTTCACTGTAGATGTTTGGAAACTACAACTCCCAGCATGCTTTAGTTGCTGGGAGTTGTAGTTTCCAACCACCTATAGTAGAAAGGTATTGGGGGTTACTGAATTTGTGTAAGTATGTGATGTAGGCATACTGTCCCCCCTGCCCCCCCCCCAGCTCACTTACCGTACCTGGCCTCATCTCAGTCTTCATGTCTCTGCCGGCTGACGCTCGCTCTGTGCTGAGCCGGCAGTTCCCAGTACTGCTTCGGGCTGCCCGATGACGTCATCCCGTCAGCGTGCACGATGACATCATCGCGCACCCGTGAAGAACACTGGGAAGTGCCGGCTTTCTCCTGACTCGCGAATGAAGGTAAGTTAGTATTGACTCGAGTATAAGCCGAGGCAAGGTTTTTAGGTTGATTTTTAAACCTAAAACCTCGGCTTATACTCGAGTATATACGGTATTTCCTCTTCTAATCTGCGGTTGGCACATGTTCAGTACATGACGATGGATAGGAGGTGGGGAGAACAGAACAGCCACAGCACTGCTTTTTTAATGCCTCCCCTTGCTGCCCTCCCAACGTGTGCCCTGTGCCCCTCCCGTGCAGCCACCTGTGGCCCATTCCACTCATGGACTCTGTGGGCTCTGCACAATTGCGGGTCCTGCCTGCAAGTGGGAGTGGCCCCGGGGCCTGCAATTGGGAGGGACCACGGTGCCCGCAAGAGGGGGGGATGAGTGGAGGGCCTGGGGCCACAAGGGGAGGGGCCCCAGAGCAATGAGTGGGAAGGGCCACGAGCCATGAGTGGGAGGGGCCACAGAGCACATAAGTGGGAGGGCCACAGGGGCTGCAATGGGAAGGCCAAGGGCTGCAAGGGAGGGGCATGGGGCCCACGAGGAGGAGGAGGAAACACAGAAGATTGACTGTCACATGTTTCAGTGCAGGAAGCAGGGGATCTGGTGATGCGCAACCATATCACACTATAAATGTAAATATCTTCAAAACTATGTAAAATAAATAATGAAAAGAATTGCAAAAACTGCTCAGGAAAGCAATTCCTGTCAATTTACCTAAAATCATTTTTGGACGACAGTTACCCTTTAAAACCCTTTCACTGCCACAGATCGTATATTCACGATCTGTACAGTGAATACTCAAACTGCAACAGATCGTGAAATATACGATCTGTGGCTGTCCCTTTAAAAAAATTGAGCGCCGCTAGGGGCGATCGGGGGCAGTTGAATGCCCCCCTAGAATGAAACTCAAAGTTGCATTCACAAATAGGATTTTTCTAAGTCTTTGCTACTTACGAAGACTTAGAAAAAAATGGGACAGAGATCAAATTTGGTGATCACTTCTGACCACCAATTATTGATCTTTGCCATGAATGAAAAACCACTTCCTAAAAATGATTTCCGGGAAGTGATTTTTCTGATCGGATTTCGAATTGGAAAAGGGCATTTACTGCCCGTATTCCAAGTTCGTTATCATTCCTAAGATGATGATGATCATCTTTGGTAATGATCCCAAAAAAAGGAAATGCACACAAAAAAAAATCTTAAGTGATAACACACACCTTTTTTTTTTTTACCAGTACTAACTGGTTTTTCCTAAATACCACTAAAGGGGGAGTAGGATAGGGTGGGGTGGGTTGTGGCGTTTTTTTATTTTTTCTTGTAATTGCAATTGCGCCTGGATCCCATTGGAGCTAGTTTGGTGGCCTCTCTGTTTGCACCCACCCATATGGCATACCATTTGATTCAGGACATGTGGAGATTGCCATTTAGTGTTTTTTACTTGCAGTGGGTTTAGGGAGATTTCTATGAATAACATCGCTGAATTCGTCATGTATATACGAAGCATTGATCCATCAGGTAGCTGTAAGGTGTAGCTTCCAAAAATATATAGTTGTTGTGGGGGTATTTCCAAGTTGATTAGGCTGTTAAATTACAAACCCTTTGATTTTTTTCTTGTAATTGGACTTGTGCATGCGTCCCATTTGAGCAGTTGGTGGCCACATCTCTGTGTGCACCCACACATATGGCATACCGTTTGATGGAGGATATGTGGGAGATTGAACAGTGGGGTTTTTTGGCTTGTCAAAGGTTTAGTAGGATTTCAACCCTGAATCATCTTATTTTTTTTCACAAAACCTCCTAAAAACACGGAGTTCTTTGGATCATGGGTGTGGAATTCTTCATGTATGTATGAAAGTATGGCATCGTAACGTGTGTAGATTCCAAAATATATATTTTGGGGGGGAATTTCCATGTTTCGGGACTGTTTTCTTAGAAAAGTGTAGGCGTTCAAATACAGAGCACTTTGATTTTTTCTTGTAATTGCATTTGTGCATGCGTCCCATTTGAGCTAGTTGGTGGCCACGTCTCTGGTGCATCCACGCATATGGCATAACGTTTGATTCAGAAAGTGGGAGACTGATATTAGTGGGGGGGGGTTATTTGGGGGCATTTCCAAGTTTTGGGGCTGTTCAAATTACAGAGCACTTTGATTTTTTCTTGTATTGCATTTGTGCATGCGTCCAATTTGAGCTAGTGGTGGCCACGTCTCTGTGTGCACCCACACATATAGCATACCGTTTGATCCAGAACATGTGGGAGATTGACATTAGTGATTTTTTTGCTTGTCAAGTGTTTAGGTAGGATTTCACCTTGAATCATCTTACTTTATTTTTCACAAACCTTCTAAAACACGGAGTTCTTTGGATTACTGGGTCTGGAATTCTTCATGTATGGAACGCCATGGCACCGTAACGTAGCTGAAGGTGTAGATTCCAAAAATATATAGTTTGTGGGGAAATTTCCATGTTTCGGGACTGTTTCCTTAGAAAAGGGGTAGCTGTTCAAATTACAGAGCACTTTGATTTTTGTAATTGCATTTTGCATGCGTCCATTTGAGCTAGTTGTGGCCACGTCTCTGTGCACCCAACCAATAGCATACCGTTTGATTCAGAACATGTGGGAGATTGACATTAGTGTTTTTTTTTTGCTTGTCAAGTGGGTCAGGTAGGATTTAACCCTTGAATCATCTTACCATTGGTGGTATGCATAAAGGATCACACCATTGTGTAGCTGAAGTTGTGTAGATTCCAGAATAATATAGTTTTGGGGGGTTTCTAAATAGAGGATGTTAGTCTGACAAATCTGAAAAGTGCTGTAATTGGGCCCTGTTCATTGGCTCACTTTGTGTGCTAGTTGATTCCACGTTTGCGTGTGTAACCATACATAGGCATACCGTTTGATTCAGGACATTTAGGAGATTGATATTTGGTAACTTTTTTTACATTACTTGGGATTTGGCATGATTTCTACCTCTACCTTTTTTCAATTTTTAGAAAATCTGCTAAAACGCGAAATTCTACGAAGAACTGCACCCACACATTGATGGTACGAAGAACAAATACAGAATTACTTAGGTAAAGGTGTGTGGATTTGAGAATATGGTTTGTTGGGGTTGTTTTGTGGGGAAAAATTGCAGACTGTTCAAATTCAGATTTGGCTGAATATTTTGCGTTTTCAGACCATTGTGCATTGTTTCATTCGGGCTTTTGGCTTCCACGTCCGCTCTTGTGTAACCACACATGCATACCGTTGATGGCTACCATTGATTCAGGACATTGGAGATTGATATTTAGTAACTTTTTTTAGATTCCATGAGGCTTTGGCATGATTTCTACCTTTGAAGTTGTGTTTTGTTCATTTTCAGACAAATGCAAACTTCTACGAAGACCTGCGCCCACACCATTGAGGTATGAATTAACAACTACAGTGTTACATAGCTGAAGGTGTGTAAATTTCAGGAATATTAGTTTGTTGTGGGGTTATTCTAAGTTACAGAGGTGTTTTGTGGAAAAACTGCAGACTGTCTAAATTCAGAGTTGGCTAAATATTTTTGCGTTTCTGAGCCATCGTGCATTGTCTCCCTTCGTGGCTTTTCGCTTTCACGTCCACGTGTGTAACCCACATATGGCATACCGTTTGATTCAGGACATTTGGGAGATTGATATTTAGTAAACTTTTTTTTTAGATTCCATGAAGTTTTGGCATGATTTCACCTTTTGAAGTTGTTTTTTGTTAATTTTTTCAGACAAATGCGAACTTTACGAAAACTGCGCCCACCCATTGATGGTATGAATGAACAAACTACAGTGTTACATAGCTGAAGGTGTGTAAATTTCAGGAATATGTAGTTTGTGGGGGTATTTTTAAGTTACGGGGTGTTTTGTGGAAAAACTGCAGACTGTCCAAATTGGGAGTTGGCTAAAATTTTTTTGCTGTTTTGAGCACTCGTGCATTTTCTCACTTTGTGGCTTTCGCTTCCCGTCCGCGTGTGTAACCACATATGGCCATTACCGTTTGATTCAGGACATTGGGAGATTGATATTGGTAACTTTTTTTTACATTCCAGGGTTTTGGCATGATTTCGACCTTTTTGAATGTTGTTGATGTATTTTTTTGGAAAATCTGGTATAGGTAAAAGTGCAAAATTCTACGAAGAACTGCGCCCACACCATTATGATATGAATGAAAGAACTTTACATAGCTGAAGGTGTGTAGATTTCAGGAATTATAGTTTGTGGGGGGTCTTTCTGAGTTGAGGGGGTGTTTTGTGGAAAAACTGCAGACTGTTCAAATACAAAACTGGCTATTTTTTTTTGCTGCCTACTGACATTTGGCACTGGTACGCTCTCTGGGTAGTTGGTAGCCATGTCTCTGGGTACACCTGAATGTGGCATACTGTTTTATTTCGGGAGGGGTAAGCTTCATATTTGAGATGCGCTTGAAAAACTCCACAGTTTTTTAGCTGAAATTGCATTGGATTTTGTCTCTGATTTTACAGTTGTGGGAAAAAAGAAAATGTGAGAAAATAACTTACAATTAGACGAAGAGCTGCGTCCGGGTATCTGCATTTTGATGGAAACTAATCACTCCTAAAATCTTGTGGGTGTGTAGTTTCTAAAAATATCTCACTTTGGGGATATTTTAGTTAATTTGGTAGATATTCTATGTAACTGTCAGTAGTGGTTATTAATTTTAATTTGGTGTAATATTCTTGAAGGTGCATTTTAGTTTGGGGGGGTCTCTGTACAGGAAAAGTGGTACATACATATCTCTGGTATTGTTGTACTCGGGAGTATCAGATCTTTTAGCAAACAGTAAGAATTTTTGTGTGTACATTAAGTAACCTATAAGTAAAAATGGGAAAAATCCATGAAAATTTGCAAATTTTTTATTTTTTTTTACATATATTTACCCATAATTCCTGTAAAATTTCCAAAAAGTTACAAAATTCTGTTACCTGTTAAAGTACTTTGAGCTGAAAAAACAATGTATAATATTCCTTATTTACGCAAGGTTTCCTACTGTAAAATTAGTCTAAAGCGATTAAGGGTATGTCCACCCTAAAAAAAATTTTGGATATAAGATTCCCCTGTCTCCCAGCCCCAACCGCTATATTTATATTTAAGTAAGAAAGCTCCCCAAACTCTACTTACCTCATCCTCTTTCCTCCGACGCACTCCCAGCCCTCTGTTTGCGAGAAATGCAAGCAGAGGGGCGGGACCGCAGCCGCGTCTGTGGATTGGCTGAAGCGGCAGCCAATCACGGACGCGGCGGCGCGCAGCTCACTTCGTCGGAGGAAAGAGGAGAGTAGTAAGTAAAGTTGGGGAGCTTTCAAAACATATCAAATAGCGGTGGGCTGGGAGACCAGGGGAATCTACACATTAGGGAATTTTAAGCTAGGGGAGAGAATCGGAGAGGAGGGAGAGGGAGGGGGGGAGAAGGGCTGCAGTACGCATGCCAACTTCTACCGGAGGCCAGGGAGGAGGCAGAGCCCTATATGGACTTGCTATCCTCCTGGTGGGCAGTTTTTGGGACTTTGGGGGGGGACTACAAGAGAACCATATGGAGCGTGGATGTGAGGAAGGATTAAACTACACTACATGGTGGGGCAGTAGTGGGGGGATTATAGTTTGGGGGTGGACATGCCCTTTAAGGGCAAAATCCTGAAAATCTTCTGGGAGTTAACGCAAAAATGTAAAATTCTTCTGGAGTGAAGGGTTAATCCCTCAATGGAATTATTTAAGACAACCTCTAATTCAGTTGTTTTCAACCAGGGGTCTGGGGACCCCTAGGGATCCCTGAGAGGTTGCATGGGGTCCTCAGAGATGAAAGAAACTGTATAGATCACCTTGTGATAATACAGATTATAGATCTATATACATAAGTGATATTTTATAAATGGGAGGCTGTAGTGGTATACATCCTTATAAATATCTCTCAGCTATGTCACTATGACTCATTTCTTATATTCCTTATATCACACTGCTCTCCATTCCAGTGTCTATGCCTAAACAATGACTAAGGTTTTTTTTGCAGGTTTGAACTGCTGGAGCTCTTCCTGCACGTCATAACGCACGTCTCGCTCCTCCACAAAGATTTATTTAACTGCATAGATGTCTGGGCTGGGATGTTCCTTTTTAACAGTTTAAGTTACAGAATGTAGATTGGGGGTGGGTGTGGGGGGTTTAAATTAAAGGGCATCTATACCGGAAAATAGTTTATTTTAAATTGAACATAACTGTTGAAGCTAAATCTTTCCAACCACCACTGTATAATTCTTTGTTATCTGCCCTTTTTCTTTAGAATTCCAATCTAAATCTTTTATAATTCAGCTGTCATCAAGTCCTTGCTCTCAAAAATTATTTTCTGTGAGTAGTTTTTACTGTAGCTGGTAATGGTGACAGAGTTTTGACCGTTGGATGTGTATGATGGTGCAGGGCTGCAGGTTGGTTTGTGGGAAAAAGGTCAGGCGTGATGGGAAGTGGGGAGTGTAGAAAGAGGAGGAGGGATAAGCTCATAAACAAAATGTGTGCTGGATTGAAGGCTGCAGCCAAAACACCCGCAGTAGTTGCTAGTTACATGTATTCAATTATAGAGTTTTTTCAGTAGTGTAGGTGTCCCTTAAGTGTGTCGGTGCAATAGGGACAAGGCAGAATTTACAATGCGAATGGGGTAAAGGATACCAGCAGACTTATGTGATGAAGTGATAAGAAATAATACTCCTTTACATCCTTCCTTTAGATAAAAATATTTTCACATTTTGTTGGAGATTGCATTGAGTTTTAGACTGTAACTAGTAGGGGTGGGGTAGGGGTAGGCTTAAAATAATATTTCATACCATGGTTACAGTGTATATTGTAATGTAAAAGGTATATAACACTAAAGGACATCCTGTACTCACTTCCTCCCTCCACTCTTGTGCAGTAGCTTTACTCCTGGTGAGGACCTGAACCGCTAGTTCCTCAACCCTGGATTCGCGAAACCTAAACGCAGAGTTCTTACAGCAATGCTGCCTGGTAGGTTCTGCCTCCCCTCCCGCGGCGACGAGGCCATATAAAGTATAATGTAATATAATGCACAGTGTAATATAAAGTATAACGTAATATAATGCACAGTGTAATATAAAGTATAATGTAATATAATGCACAGTGTAATATAACACAGTGCATGATATTACATTAATATTACACAGTGCAATTCATTATTACATTATACATTATATTAACAGTTATATTACACAGTGCATTGTCTTCCATTATATTACATTATGCATATTACATTACACTGTGCATTATACTTATACTTTATATTACACTGTGCATTATATTACGTTATACTTTATATTACACTGGGCATTATAACATACTTTATATTACATTAATTATAATTACCTGCATTATTTATTATACATTATATTACAGTATATCACAGTGCATTATATATATTAACATTATACATTATAATACACTGCATTATATTACAATTATACATTATATGCACTGTAACATATATTACAAACTGCATTATATTACATATATATTACATTATCCAGTATATTACACAAGTGCATTATATTACTTATACATTATTACACCAGTGCATTATATTACATCAGTGCATTATATTACATTAGCCATATATACATTACCACTGGCATTATATTACATTATATCTTATATTACAAACATGTGCATTACATTACATTATATTACTTTATATTACACTGCATTATAATTACACTGCATTATCACATTATATTACACTGTGCAATTATATTACACAGTGCATTATAGTAACATTTATCATATTTCAGTATTTACACAGTGCATTATATTTACATTTATTACACACTGCTTATATTACTTATACTGTTCATTATATATTTACACTGCTTTTTACATTATAACATTATATTACACTGTGCATATATTACATTATATTACACAGTGCATTATATTGATATTATACATTATTACAGTATATTCACAGTGCATTATATTACATTATATTACACTGCATATTTACATTATGCATTATATACATATACATTATATTACACTGTGCATTATTTTACAACTGTCATTATATTACATTATACATTATATTACACTGTGCATTATATTACACACAGTGCTTTAAGTACATTATACATCATATTTCAGTATATTACACTGCATTATATTACATTATACATTATTACACTGTGCATTTATTATAGTAACTGCATTATATAATTACAACTGCATTTATTACATTATACTTTATATACACTGTGCATTTATTACTTAACATTATTTACTTATTATACCTGCATTATATTATATTATACATTATATTACAGTATATTACACATGCATTAATCTTATATTACACTGCATTATATACATCATACATACTATTCAACTGTACATTATATTACATTATCATTTTTTACACTGTGCAGTATATTACATAATACTTATATCACCTGTGCATTATATTACATTATACCATTATTTACACTGTGCATTGCATTACATTATATTACACGGTGCATTATATCATTATACAGTACATTACACAGTGCATTATATTACATTATACATTAATTACACATGCATTATATTACATTATATACACCGTGCATTATATTACATTTAACATTATGTTACACTGTGCATTAACATTTTACACTGCATTATATTACATTATATTACACATGCATTATATTACATTATACAGATATTACACTATGCATTATATACATTATACAGTATATTACTGAAGATAAGTAGAAAAACACATACCCGAGTCCAGATTAGGAGCTCAGATTAGGAGACCCCGCTGAGGTCTCTCCCAGAAAGAGACCTCAGCGGGGTCTCACAGTACTTTGAACGAAAAGAGCAAACATCAGGGAGCGGACCGCTCCGGAATTAGGACTCAGACTTGCAGGTGGTGTCATCGTAAAACTTTTATTTCAACCATATGTAAAACATCAATAAAAGCTGTAAAAGCATCACAAAAAAACAGTGGTCTGTTCCTGCCGCTGAAGCGCGGGAACGCCGTACACGCATCAGACCACTGTTTTGGTTGCACCTTTGTGGCTTTTACAGCTTTTATTGATGTTTAACATATGGTTGAAAATAAAAGTTTTACGATGACACCACCTGCCAAGTCTGAGTCCTATTCCGGAGCGGTCCCTCCCTGATGTTTGCTCTTCGTTCAAAATACAGTATATTACACAGTGCATTATATACATTATATTACACGTGCATTATATTACATTATTTACATAGACATTATATTATCATTATATTACACCCTGCATTATTACATTACTTATACAGTAATTAGACAGTGCATTATTACATTATACATTATATTACACAGTGCATATATTACATTATTTTATTACACAGTGCATTATATTACCTTATATTACACAGTGCATTATATTACAAGTATACATTATATTACACTGCATTATTCATTATATACAGTATATTACACGCATTATATTATATCATTATACAGTATATTACACTGTGCATTATATTACTTTACATTATATTACACTGTGTTATTATATAACTTTTTATAGCCTGTGTCTATATGTGTGGTTTAACTGTTACAATACACGCGTCAGACCACGGTTTTGGTTGCACCTTTGTGATGCTTTTACCAGCTTTTATTGATTTTTAACATATGGTTGAAATAAAGTTTTACGATGACACCACCTGCGCCAAGTCTGAGTCCTAATTCCGGAGCGGTCCGCTCCCTGAGTTTGCTCTTCGTTCAAAATACAGTATATTACACAGTGCATTATATTACATTATATTACACAGTGCATTATATTACATTATATTACATAGTGCATTATATTATACATTATATTACACCCTGCATTATATACATACATTATACAGTTATTACAGTGCATTATATTACATTATACATTATTTAACCAGTGCATTATATTACATTATACATTATATTAACACACTGCATTATATTACATAGTGCATTATATTACAAGTAATACATTATACACTGCATTATTACATTATACGTATACACTGCATTCATTATTATACATTATATTACCTGTGCATTATATTACATTATACATTATATTACACTGTGTATATATAACTTTTTTGGTTTAACTATTACAATACACTAGAAATGCCATACTTTCTGTAGTATAAAAGATTAAGACAAAGCATTTGTAAGCCTGCCACCATTCAAGCCCTAACTAGCATAACTAGACTTACCTACTAACAAACTAAAGCTAACCTAATCATAAAAGGTTATGCAGGCGGCGCTCACACTTCTCGTGTATATTACATTATATATTACACTGTACTTTATATTACATTCTCTTTATTTACTGTGCATTATATTACACTGCATTTTATTATATTGTATACACTGTGTTTTATATTACATTATTTTATATTACATTATATAACTGCATTATATTACTTTATATACATTATACGTTATTTACACTGTGAATTATATTACATTATCATTATATTACACTGTGAATTATATTACATTATACATTATATTACACTGGGCTTTTTTTTTTTTTACATTTTTTTACATTATATCTACACTGTGC
Source organism: Hymenochirus boettgeri (assembly GCA_019447015.1). Taxonomy (NCBI): domain Eukaryota; kingdom Metazoa; phylum Chordata; class Amphibia; order Anura; family Pipidae; genus Hymenochirus; species Hymenochirus boettgeri. The sequence continues at coordinate 21,659 of JAACNH010001894.1, forward strand.
ATTATATAACTTTATATTACATTATATTACACTGCATTACATTACTTTATATTACATTTACTTATATTACAATATTTACACTGCATTATATTACATTATACATTATATTACACCTATTATTACTGCATTATATTACGTTATATTACACTTTATTACACTGTGCATTATACATTATATTACACTGCAATATATTACATTTTATTACAATGCGGATTATATAGTGGATAATGTACCCCCTACTGTAAATTATAAGGATATTAGAAGTCACTGAGGATTTTCCTTGACCATATTTTAGCATCACTAAGCCTACATATTTTTTTAAGTATTTAATAGTAAGAAGATGAGGAGCTGAGAATGTGGCACCATTAATTAATGGGATAAGTTAGTTACGAGGATGGCTATAAGAAAATGTCTTGAATACTTTTTTCCCCTCTGTATACACTATAGAATTCCAAGTACAGATATCATAGAGATATAGCAATAATGGTATAAAAGATTTAAGTGCACTTTGGTTAACCGAGGATATGGTACAGAAAGAACTAAATAAGGTTAATTTAATAAATCTCCTGACCGGATAAAATACATCCTCGGGTACTTAGGAGCTAAGTTCATTGTTTATCTAGCCATTGTTTCTTAATTTTGCAGTTCCCTCATGTCCGGTGGTGTGCCTCTGGACTGGAAAAAAGGCTATGTTATTCCAATATTCAAAATGGGTAGTCGTTCACAGACGGTGATTACGGCCTGAAGTTTAACTTCAGTGTGGGGAAATCCTGGAAATTCTAATAGGGAACATGTTTTTAGAGTATGTTTCAAGGACTGACATTATAAGTAGTAACCAGCATGGATTTAGGAGAATAGATCTTGTCACTAACTTGCTTGGCTTGTGAGGAAGTAAGTAGAAATTTAGACTCTGGCATAGCAGTAGATGTAGTTTACTTGGATTTTGCTACAGTCCCCATAGGCGACTAATGTATAAGCTGAGGTCTGTTGGTCTGGGGAGTCACATTTGTACATGTATAGAAAATTGGTTAATAATTAGGATGCGAGATAGTTGTAAATGGGGCTTCATCATTATGGACTAAAGTTCTAAGTGGGGTGCCACAGGTTCTTTGTTAGGGCCGCTTCTATTTAATCTATTTATTAATGATTTGGAAGTGGGTATTGTCAGTAAGGTTTCTGTGTTTTGCACATCCTCTGAAGTTTTTAATGTTCGACAAAGTTTTTTGTCGTCAGCAATCGTTGCAGTGGATCTAGTAGATTGTCACATTGGCTGCTAAGTGGCAGATGAAATTCAATGTTAATAATATAAGGTGATGCTTTTTGGACTTAAAAATCCTTGTGTTCTTATACATAAATGGTCTGTGTAGATGAATCCTTGTTGGAAAGGATCTTGGAGTTTTGGTGGATACAAACTTAAAGGTAGCAAGCAGTGCCAGGCGGCAACAGCAAGACCCGCAAAGAGCCAGTATAAAGAGAGGTATGGATTCGGGGGAAAATATTATTCTCCCTCTTTACAAAGCATTGGTAAGGCCTCATTTGGAATATGCAGTGCAATTTTGGAATCCTGTGTACATCTTTGAAATGGAAAGGGTTCAGAGAAGGGCAACTAATTAATAAGGGGATTAGGGAGCTTGAATATGAAGAGAGACTGGAAAAGTTACAATTATGTAGCTGGAGAGAAGCGCTTGCGTGGGGAATGATTACTGTGTATAAATACATTAATGGCCATACAATAAACTATCTGGGGCATTGTTCACCAATAGAACATGTCAGAGGACACGAGGACATCCCTTAAGACTGAAAAAGGTTTAGGCTTCAAGTTCGGAAAGGGTTTTTCACTGTGGGAACGGTAAAGCTATGAAACGGTCTTCCAGTGAACGTTGTTATGGCAGGTTCATTGGTCAGTTTAAAAAAAAAAAGCTGTTTGTTTCTGCAAACAAGGAATGTTTGCAAGTTACAGGTATTGAACTAAAGTAGAGTTGATCCATGGATATTTCCGATTGCCACTTGGTTCAGGAAGAATTTTTTTCCGTAAATTTACAGTAGGGAGTACAATATCCATTATAACCTACCCCTTCACCCTAATTCAAAGGCTGACCTGGTGCTATGGCTCACTGGCAATGTAATGGGATTACCCCCTCCCTCCCCCCACCTCCATGTGCACGAACTATGACAGGGAACCCTTCTATTGAAAAGCCCCCCCATCACCCTCCACTAGCCAGGTCATGGTACCCTCCCCTTGCTCAGGACTCCGAAAAAAACCCAGCCTCGCCCCTTAACTCCTGCCCACGGCTAACACGTGCATTTTTAGATGAAAGGAAGCCGCCATCACCTTTGCTATGTGAACCGGAGTTGAGCTGCACCAGTAACTGTGAGTATACAACTGATAGCGCATTCTGTCCGGTTTCACTCTTCTCACGTATTAATCACCAGCTGCTATGACCGCAAACCGCATCACAACAGATTAATGCGCGAGAAGAGTGAAACCGGACAGAATGCGGCTATTGGTTGTATACTTACAGTTACTGGTGCAGCTCAACTCCGGTTCACATAGCAAAGGTGATGACGCTGCTTCCTCTTCATCTAAAAATGTAAGTGTTAGCCGTGGGCAGGAGTTAAAGGGTGAGACTGCACTTGGTTATAACTGTCGTGCTAATACATAGTACGCGCCGATTATAGAGATTATCGCTACTAGGGATCCATTAAGGGGTAGGTTATATACATTACATTGCATTATATTACATTATAGTATAGTATTTGAATAAGACATACGTCCATCCACTCCAATCTACTCGCAATACCCAAATTTCCTGCCTTTTGATCCAGAGGAAGGCAAAAAAACCCCAAACACCCAGAATAATAAAGGGGGAAAAATTCCACTCTGACTCCAAGTGGCAATCGGAAATATCCCTGGATCCCACTACTTTATGTATCAATACATAACCTGAAACATTCCTTGTTTTCAGAAACACATCCAACTTTTATTTTAACTATCCAATACCTACCACCGTCCAGTGGAAGTTTCCATGGTTTACCATTCTCACAGTGAAAAACCCTTTCCAAACTTGAAGACTGAACTTCTTTTCCTAAAGTTTTAAGGGATGTCCATGTGTCCTCTGACATGTTCTTTTGGTAAACAACTCCCCAGATGTGTATTGTTTTGCCCTTAATGTATTTATACACAGTAACATATCCCCATATGCCTTTTCTCTAGTGTACTTAATTGTAACTTATCCAATCTGTCTTTCATATTCAAGCTCCCCCATTCCCTTTATATTTTAGTTGCCCTTCTCTTCCCTTTTGTCCACAGGATTCCAAAATGCACTGCATGTTCCAATAAGGCCTAACCAATGCTTAGTAAAGAGGGAGAATAACATTTGTCTCCTTTGAATCCATACCTCTCTTTATAAAAGAAAATATCTAGCTGGCTCTAGCTGTTGCTGCCTTACATTGATTGCTACCTTAAGTTGTTTATCCACCTAAAACCCCAAGATCCTTCTCTAACAGGATCACTTCCAAGCCATTATATGTATAAGTAGCACAATAATGAACCACTTCACATTTTTCAACATTGAATCTGATCTGTACACTGTGCCAATCTATCTAGATCCACCTGCAACAATTGCCATCCTCTGAAGTTTTTGATGGTGATTAAGTTTTTGTGTCATCAGCAAACATGAAAACCTTGCTGACAAGGCCCACTTCCAAATCATTAATAAACAGATTAAATAGAATTGGCCCCCAACACAGAACCCTATTTATATATAACATTATATACATTATATTACACTGTGCATTATATAAGGGATAATGCGCCCTTACAGTGTAATATAAGGCTATTATGCCACCGAGGAGTTCCCTGACCATATAAAAGCACGAGGCCGTAGCCCGTGCTTATACAGGTCAGGACTCCGAGGTGGCATAATAGCGTATATTACACTGTAAGGGGAATTATTTCTTATAATACACAAGTTTTTATTTTAAATAAGTACAGTGATAATAGCTGGTGAAAAGAATTTTTAACTTTTTTTCCCCAAAGTTTGGAACATAACATTAAAAAAACATTGTTAACATTTTAACTATTTAAAATCTTTATCCTAGATAAATGTTTAAATCTTCATTGTTCAAATGTTAATATAATTTAGTCAGAATCAGATGTTTTGTTTAGGTTTATTTCACTGTTTAGTTTTGTAGGCTTTATGTTTACCCCTGTTTGTTATTTTGGTTTATTCCATTTTGTTCGCGCCTCTTTTTTTGTTTGCATAATGCGTGTGCGCGCCCGGCCTGCAATTACGAGAAAATACATATTTTAAAAATTTTTCGAATTACGAGGATTTCTCGTATTTTCGAAAATGCGTGAAACACGTATTTTCGAAAATTTTCGAAATTACGATTTCTCGTATTTTCGAGGATTTTTTCATTTTAATGGGTTTTAATGGGTCCGGATTTTGCGAAGTTCGGACATCTCTAGTTTATTAGGAATGGAGAGCTGCAGTGGCACTAATAATTGAACTAGTCACTTAGTGACATCACTGAGTGATTCTAATAAGGATTCTCGCCACTGCAGCTCTCCATTGAAAGTGCAGAGACTTGTGTATTATATTACATTATGGATATTACACTTCATTATATTACACTGCAATAAATTACTTTATATTACATTATACATTGTATTACATTATACATATATTACACTGTGCATTATAATACTTTATTTACATTATATTACATTATCTTGTGAAGGTTCTCATTCATCCAGCTATGGTATCTCTGTTGTATCCGTTAGATCAACTGAACTTAAGTTAGTTCTTAAAGAGGCTTTCTCAATTCAGAATACTTGTACAAGGATCTGTTGGCAATTAAGTACCACCAGTCACAGAAGAGCCAATTCACAGGTCAGGACACAGTGTAAGGACTCAGCTGTGCACCTGCTCTAAGGAAAAAGGACATATCTTTGAAGATTGAATATCAACTTCTTGGCAAAGGAACAGGACTGGTTCAAAGAGATTTCAAGTAGGCCATTTATGTGTAATAAAAAGCCAACACCTGAATTGAGGTGTTGTGGGGGGGGTCATTTACAATGCTTTTTTGACACCTTACCCTGGGCGTTTCGATAACACCCTCTTAGTCACAATGCATCCACACCTTGCATTCAGAAGGTCCTTAACACCTTGCTGTATTATACTAAGTGGACTTTCCAGCGTACTTAATTGCCAACAGTATTCTTGTACAAGTCATTCTGATTGAGAAAGCTAATCGTGACTAGCGCAACCTCTTTAAGAACTAAACTTTAAGTCCGTTGATCAACTGAATACAACGATATGTTACAATATATTACACTGCATTATATTACTTTATATTACATTATACATTATATTACACTGCATTATTACATTATACATTATATTACACTGCATTATATTACATTATACTTTATTAGACTGTGCATTAACTTACATTATCTTAGACTGCGCATTATATTACATTATATTACTTTATATTACACTATACATTAATTATGCTGTGCATTATATTACATTATAATACATAAGTGTGATATTTATAATGGGAGCTTCAGTGGTATATATCCTTATAAAAATCACTCAGCTATGTCACTGACTCATTTCTTATATCCCACTACTCCCGCCCATTCCATGTTTCATGCCTGGACAATGACTCAGCATTTTTTGCCATGTTTAACTTCACTAACACAAACCTGCTGGAGCTGCTTCCTGTCACTTCATGTCTCTCTCTTCCTCCCACAAAGATTGTGTTAACCCATAGATGCTGGGCTGTTCCTTTCTACTGGGTTTAAGTTACAGAGGGAGCTTGGGGGATTTAAGGTGGAAATAGGGACAAGGCTGTTTTGGTGATAGTGAGTTCCGATACTTTGTTTATGAAATATGCGCCCCTCTCACTTTAATTAATGCTTCACCACCCTCTGAGTTCCCTGTCCTTATAAAAGCACTCGACCTACGGCCTCGTGCTTCTATATGGTCAGGGAACTCCTCGTGGCGTAATTCCTTATATTACACTGTAAGGGGTGCATTATCCCTTATATATTACACTGTACATTATAAGCAAGTTGCTTGCATACCACTAACCAACTCATTTTGCTGTAAATACTTTCTACGAGGGCAAGCATGCTCAGTAATCACTATGAAGCAGTATTGGAAGAGGGAATTTACCATCATGCAATTCACACATACCATTCCAGTTACAGCAAAACTGCACACAGCTGAAAAGTTTATAATAAGGAACTTTGATTGTGAGAAGGTTCAGGATATCAAAAGAAAGAGAGGGAAGATCAACAAATATTGTACAGTGATTGTTGGTAAGTATTATAGTTTCCAGTAATGGGGTTTTTAAAAAAAATTCAGTTTACAGTTTCTGACAAAGTCTTGTCACCTGTGTATTTTGCAGTAACTCCTGCTATTAACCTGATTTTTAATTGATCAATTGGTGTTAAAATAGCTCGTATGAAAAGCCCTCCCAAATATTAAATGTACTGGTAAAAAATAGTTTGAGTGAAAAAAGATTCATCATTTAATCAAGACAGAGTTCAAAATGTTGCAAGACAAAAGTGTAGCTGCCTATACAGAAAATGATCTACTTTACAGCCAATCCAAAAATTGTCGGCAAATTATTAGTAGTGCTGTGAGATTCATATTTAATATCTTGTATGACTTCCATGAGCTGAAGGACAGCATCCATGCGGTTTGGCAAGGATTCATAGAATTTATTGATGAAATCATCAGGAATAGCCAAGAAAACAGTCTTGCAAGTTCATCAATATTCTTTGGTTTCGTCTCCATGCTTCCTCTTTCATCCTACCCCACATATGCTCAATGATCATGTCAGGTGACTGGGCTGGCCAATCCTTGAGCATCTTGATCTTCTTTGTTTCAGTGTGAGATGGAAGTATGCGATGGAGCACCACCTGCAGCAGAATTGCCTTTTTTTATGGTTGGGAATATATGAGGTAGCTAAGATTTCTTGGTATTTTACACTATATTGATGTTTGCCTTCCACCCCGCAGATCCCTTGCACACCCCTATACTGGATGTAACCCCAGACCATGATTTGCCTCCACCAAACTTCACTGTTTTCTGGGTAAATCTCGGCTCCATGCGGGTTTCCAGTAGGTCTCCTGCAATATTTTCGGTGTCTGTGGTGTAATTCAACAGAAGATTCATCTGAAAAATCCAGCTTTTGCCACTTTTCCAGCGTCCATCCTTTTAGCAGGCTGTAGGACTTGGCAAATCCACACGTTTTTTCAATTGTCTTTTGTTAGTGCTGGCTTATGGGCACTGATTCGACAATGGAAGCCATTTTCGAGACAGAATCCGACAAACTGTTCTGGTTGACACAGGGATTTCAGGTGACCAGGTCTCCTGGAGCTCTGCTGAAGTTGAAAATGGGCTTGCCTTGGATTTTCAAGCCAACAAAAGGTCCTCTCGAGCAGTTTCGTGCGGGTCTGCCTGACCTGGGCTTGTGAAAAAACTTCTCCAGTCTCTTCAAATCTTTTCTATATCCTCTGATAATCAACACTTAATCTCAGGGTGATTAGGCATTTTTGCAGAGGTCTATTTGCAGTTGATGTGAAGGTCTATTGTACTGGGGTTCTTTTTTATACACATCCGACAGCTAATGGATCCATTATTAGTCACAGGTGAAGTCCATATGACAAGGCGACAACACTTTCTTTGCAAAAATTGACTCATGGGCTTTACCAAGCTGTGAATATTAGAATAACTTTTTGTTAGTTTCTTTTTGCATTGAAACATTATTACAAAAGCTGTTTGGGGTAAAATGAACCATTTCTTGAAACAAAATCTGCATTTAGAATTATTTTAAAGCTGCACTTCAGGTCTATTTGTACACAAGCGCAAGACTTTGTCAGAAACTGTAGATGCCCTATTGTTGTGGGCTTGTAATTTGTGCTGGATAAGTTGTTGTGGTGGTAAACAAAAAAACTTGGTTTTTTTTCCATATTCCTGTATGTAATTCAAGTGCTGGGCCTGTTATGTCGCCCTATACTTGTGGAAAGTGATTCAACAAGTATGCCTACCATTGCCGTGTTTTGTGGGAAGCAAACCTATACTACCGCAATCATAATTGACATAGAAGGTAAGTCCCAGTGTGTTTATGTCTTCACCCTAAGTACTTTTTTTGTTAGGAGTGCTGGACACAGTTGTCCTATATGGTATGCTAATGTTTCTTGACAGTATTATACCCGTATGCTGATCCTAAAATGCTACCAGTCTTTATAACAGGAAAATACTATTTGTCTCCCTTACTTACCCCACTTTGTACATAAAAGATTTTGTTAGATTTGTAACAATTTTACCAGCATCTTCCCCACCACCGATGCCATATAAACAGATCTATAATAACTAGGCTGTGAATGTATCTTCTCCTTTGGTATATTGGAATTACATCAGATATTTCCATTTCAGAGACATCCTCCGACAGAAGGGAATCTGATAAAAAAACAAAGGCATGATAGAATGACAAGGCTGTCTGAAGATTAGAATTGTATTTTATTCAGAGATCTTTAATAATATTAAATATGTTGCCATATTGTTATGGCCATGTGTCTGCTTCTATTAAATCCCCTTTCTACTACTAAACTTTCAACTTGTTGAAATGATACAGTTTTTTTTTCTCTCATCTTACAACATAGTGTAAGTAAAGTGTTACTTTTTAGAGGATAGCTGTAAACTGATCACATACAGTGGCAGAGGCCTATGGAACAGTATTGCATTGGATGTCGTGATGCTGGGTTTGGACCATTTCAAAGATTCTGGAGTTTGTAATCTTGTATTGTTGCTGGTATTGATAGAAGTTGGAGATGAGGGATTTTCCGATTGCTACTTAAGCATGAGATCTTTCCTCCTGACAAACCGTTCGGCACCTTTTTGGCAATAGTGGCCACGGCCAACAGTTTTCCGTGACCCATTGTGCGGCCTCGGTTTTCAGGTGTGTCCAATTGTCAGATTCGGTCGAATGGGCGGTTGTGGACGAAAACCAATGCAATTATTTCAGCCCAATTCACCGATACACTGAACATCAGTCGATCGCCCTAAATATTGCATAGTGTGTACCCAGCTTTAGATTCATGAAAGAATTTTCTCCCCCCTCTCCCCTTTTTTTTGCCTTTCTCTGGGTTAATTGTTAGGCAGGCATTGTGGGGATTCTGAGTAGGTAGGTCTGGATGCACATGTGTCTTATTCAACCTCAAATCAATATTATTCTTATCTAAGTGTCCTTTACAGTCATACTTTGCATTCATTTTGACAGCATATTACCTGCATTTTAAGATGTTAGGAAAATGATCCTAAAGCAAAACGACTGCAAAAAACGAAACAAAAAAAAAAACCCTAGGGTTATGGCATGGGTTTTCATGCAATTGCTGCTGTATGTGCAGTGTTTGAAATGTTCATGAAGCATTTAGGTTTTCACGTACAGACAGGGACTAAGAGAGCCACCCATCTCACTAGAGGTACTGCGATCAGCTGATTGCGCATGTTAATAAATGTATCGCATCAGCTGTTTAAATACGCCGGTCCGGTACCAATGATTTAAACAATCAATCACATGTACCTTTATTAACATGCGCAATCAGTTGTTTAAAACAGGCCTAATACTGCATAAATAGTGAAGAGGATTTAAAACACACTCCAGTGAAACTGCACACAAACTTGACGCGTCAGGACCTCCTGAGTTGGCCTCTTCTGTTTTGCTGGTACTTCTACTTATTGACCTTGTGGAGCAACAGGGCTGGGGGCAGCACCTGGACCACTGATTTGTTGTTGGTGAGCACATTCACAGTTTTACCTTCTTTAGTCCTTTGAGTTATATGAACCAAATAATACATTGATTTTACCTTCATAGTATTTATATTGGGAGAAGAGCCTGGGGCAAAGGCACTGGGACCATAGGTGTTTCTATGTAAGTGTACTTGAACCTACTTATACCACAAATGGTGTACTCCTATCAACTAACATACTAATTATGCGTACTCACTTCCAATTCGCACAACTTTTCTCTCTTGTGATTGACTCGCGTCCACAGAATGAATGGGCCAGTATCGCAGGAAGATCAGAACGTTAGACCTGCCAGCCCAAAGTGCACTATTAAGTCTAACTATTGTATACTTACACATGTCCACTTCTCTGGTTTAGGGCACGGCCACACTGCAACGCAAATGCAATGGCACACAGAATCGCATGCGATTTTCATGTTGCAATTTGGTTGCGTTTGCGCATGCATTTTTTCATTAAGTATTGGAAAACGCATGCGATTTAAAATGGGAACACAAATCGCAAGCACAATTGCACACCAAAACACGCGCTTTCGGTGTGTCGCGTGATTCCATGATTTGAAAAAATGCAAAACGCAGTAAAATCACAGCAGTGTGGCCTTGCCTTAGTCAGGAAAAAACCGTTGGCCAGCGACCAAAGGTTACTGTGTTACTACAGTTCAACCTTCTCTTTATATGAACAGTTGGCCAGCATGCAGCTGTTTCTGTGTCTTTAAGGGTATGAACACTGGAAAAAAATAAATAATTGCCCATTTGTGGAATCTATAATTCCTTCTAACTATTACTGTACCAATTTTTTTGTTTATCTGTCCCATACTTCTTAGATGTGCTGAAGTCTGAAGCATCTTACTTTCAGTTGTCATCTTAATCACTTCTGTTGTGTGCAGCACAGAATTTTGCTGTTACTGAAGTGTATCTGTAACTAAAATGGTGACTAATGTATATGTAATTGCATGATGGAAATTCCCTCTCTCAGTGCTGGATAATAGTGATACAGAGCGTTCTCAGTATAAAAAAGTCTGGTCAGAGAAAGGAGGATTTGTTTAAGCGAGGCAGGGGGGATACTGAGCCTGAGCAAAACAAATACCTATACTCGAGTATAAGCCGAGGTTTTTAGGTTTAAAAATCAACACAAAACCTTGCCTCAGCTTATACTCGAGTCAAGAGAAAACCTACCTTAAATCCAGATGCAGCCGAGAGCTCAGGAAGGAAGCCGGCAGTCCCATATTCTTCGCCGGTTCGCGATGATGTCATCGCGCACCGCTGGCGGTGATACGTCATTGCGCAGCCGCGAAGCAGTACTGGGAACTGCCTCTGCACAGAGCGAGCGGCAGCCGGCGGAGAGATAGACTGAAGACTGGCCAGGTACGGTAAGTGAAACTGGGGGGGCTCTAGGGTGGGGGACAGTATGACATACAGTAACACTTTACTTTACAATACCTTTCTACTATAGGTGTTTGGAAACTACAACTCCCAGCAAACGAAGCATGCTGGGAGTTGTAGTTTCCAAACATCTACAGTGGAAAGGTATTAGGGTTACTGTATGGGATTACTGTACATTTAAAGGGCATGTCCCCCCAAAACTATATCCCCACAACTACTGGCCCCACCATGTAGTGTAGTTTAATCCTTACCTCACATCCCGCTCCATAGGGTTCTCCTGTAAAACCCCCCAAAGTCTCAAAACTAACACCAGGAGGATAGCAGGTCTCTGCCTGCTATCTAGCCTCGGTAGTATTTTCCATGCGCACTGCAGCCCTTCTCCCCCCTCCCTCCCCCTCCCTCTCCCTCCCGTTCTACTATCCCTCCCCCTAGCATTATCCCCCTTAATATTATGCTCCCCCATGTCCCCCAGCCCCAACCGCATGTTTTTTTTTTCAAAAAGCTCCCCAAACTCTTACTTACCTCTCCGCTTTCCTTCGCTGCACTGAATGACCGGCACCGCGTCCGTGATTGGCTGCCGCTCAGCCAATCACAGACGCGACTGCCGTCCCGCCCCTCTGCTTGCATTCTCGCAAGACAAGGGCCGCAGTGCGCGGAGGATCGAGGGAGGTAAGTAAGAGTTTGGGGAGCTTTTTAAAAAACGAAACATGCGGTTGGGGCTGGGGGACATGGGGGAGCATAATATTAAAAAACGATTTCGGGGTGGACATGCCCTTTAAGGGCAACTATCTATCTCGGCTATACTCGAGTCAATCATGGTTTCAGATTTTGGAGGCAAAAATGGTTACCTCGGCTTATACTCGAGTCGGCTTATACTCGAGTATATACGTAAATGTTAAAAGTATGCAGCAACATACACACCTCAGTAAGTGCTACTATTTATTATAAATTTAGATGAGGAAAAAAGTAATTCTTTCACTATACATACCTTTTAACCACTTACACAGGAAAACAGACTGTTTCTGTATGCAATCATCATGGGTCAGCATCCAAACAAGTTATATGATCGACAAGCTGTAACAGCAAACTAAGGCTGGAGAATTTGCAAAATGGAATGTATGGAACAGGCTACAACTGATAAAGATTTTAATACATTGTCCTCGATACAATTGATGCCACTTTAATAATCTATAAATAATTCAGTTTGCATATATGTAAAACAAATGTAAAAAATAGACAAAAAAAATGATGGTCAAACTTAAAGGAATAGTAAACTGCAAAAGTGAATTATTCCTTTTAATGCATTGATTAATGTAGGCCGGGAGGTTAAGGAACTATGCTGTGGAGCCAGGAATGAAGATAGAGAACTTAACCTTTCACAAGATATCAGCTGTCACACTGAAATTCACAACCGTTTCCTGGTTCTGATTAACTATAGTTGCACTTTATCGCCCATGCACTCTAAAGTTAATCAGAACCGGAATTGCTCGGGACCTGTCAGTGTGACAGCGGAGAATCTCGCGAAGTAAGTTTCTTCCATCTTCGTTCCTGGCTCCAAAGGCATTGATTGAAGAACTGAAGGTCTTAGCTCCTTAACTACCAGGCCTCCAATCAATGCATTAAAGGAATAGTTCACTTTTGCAGTGAAATATTCCTTTAAAGGCATGTCCACCCCAAAAAACGTTTTTTAATATTATGCTCCCCCATGTCCCCCAGCCCCAACCGCATGTTTCTTTTTTTCAAAAAGCTCCCAAACTCTTACTTCCTCCCCTCGATCCTCCGCCGCACTGCCGGCCCTCTGCTTGGCGAGAATGCAGCAGAGGGGCGGGACCGGCAGTCGCGTCTGTGATTGGCTGAGCGGCAGCCAATCACGGACGCGGCTGCCGGTCTTCAGTGCAGCGGAGGAAAGCGGAGAGGTAAGTAAGAGTTTGGGGAGCTTTTTAAAAAACCATGCGGTTGGGGCTGGGGGACATGGGGGAGCAGAATATAAGGGGGATTAATGCTAGGGGGAGGGATATAGAACGGGAGGGAGGGGGGAAGAGGGCTGCAGTGCGCATGACAAATATCTACGGGGCAAGATAGCAGGCAGAGCCCTGCTATCCTCCTGTTGGTTAGTTTTGGGACTTTGGGGGGGGGTTTACAGGAACCCTATGGAGCTGGGATGTGAGGTAAGATTAAACTACACTACATGGTGGGGCCAGTGTTGGGGGGATTAGTTTTGGGGGTGGACATGCCCTTTAATGATATGAAAGACTAGCAATAGCTATACTTAAAAAGTCTTAAAGGAAAACTAAACACACATTTTGGCCAAACCTCCTGACTTAAGTCACATACTTCCCAGCCTAATATGGACTGTAACGGATGGGCAGAGAGTACTAGTAGGTGTGACCTGCTGTAACAATTTCCTGCAGTAGTTTAGGATTGGGCATGTGCAAATAACACAATGGTTTAGCGAGTACACTTTGTGATACTGAAATGCTGGAAATAACACACCCCCTTATTGAAATGTAAATTTTCTTATAAACAAGCTATCGACTAAATATTATTTTAGATGCAAAATCAATTGAACTTGAAATTGTTAATTTTGGCCACTTATGTGTCTTTTATAGGCCCCATCATCAGCCAGGCTGAAATATTAGCAGTGTCTCTTTACTTCCTGACTTAAGTTGCCAAATCAAGGGACACCTATTTCAAACAAAATATGCATGGCTAGTTAGAATGACTGATTTCTGACTGATAGATTACGGATTGATATATAAAACTAGGTACACACAAGCAGCTATATCAGGCCAAACCATGCAATATTTTTGGTTGGTCTGAAATTTCCATTGATTTTTTTTTCCAGCCAATGTTGACCATCTTTTAAATAAATAATTTCAAGTTCATGTATATGAATCCTCATGGTGGTTCCTATGGACCATAATTTTTTGCAGCAAAAAACGTGACTTTGCTACAGACAAACGATATTTCCTGGTCGATGTAGTCGAATGGTGTCTACCTAGCTTATGGTCAGTGAGATAAGGCAGAAGTTTATGTACAAGCCGTTTAGCTGTTTAACAAATGTTAAGGTGGCCATACACTACAAAAAGGGTTTTGCAATCATAATTGCAATTATAACACTGACAGATACTTTGATAGACAGATGTACAATGGTAATTGTACATAGATATACCATATATATTTTAGACATTCAATTCAGCGATTAATGTCTAATGTTGTTTATTGTAAGGTTACATTACATTTAATCCAGGGTGTAACTGCAGGGGCCCAGGCCTCCTGCGAGATTGGAGCTCATGTCCCTGAACACACCCCTCCACAGAAGTCCGCGATCAGCTGTTTAAAAGACCAGAACCAAACTTTCAGTTCCAACCTTTTAAACAGCTGATCGTGTGTATGTTTACGTTATATGAGCGATCAGCTGTTTAATTACAGTTGATCGCAGATTTGGGAAGATGATCACGGGTCTCTTACCTACCGGGTCCCGAAGTTACGCCACTGATTACACTGAACTTCATATTAGTATTGAATAGTGGCATAAAAGATTGGAAAAGTTTTATTTTGGCCAATGATGGAAATGTCTACTCGCATGTCAGATTGATCGTAATATCAGCCCAGTGCATGGGAACCTTTAGTGAAAGACAAAGCTGGGTAATAAAACAGCCCCATACCATACAGGCATTCATGTTATCAGCTCATCCTTTAAAGCTGAACACAGAAAGCCTGGTTAGTAATCAGGTGCCTACAATGTTGTACATTACACTGATTACTAACTAGACCTGCACCATATTCCTTCTTCCATTTGTATTTAGTTATACAGTTGTGTTCAAAATTATTCACCCCCAATGCTGTAAAGGGTTTAGGGAATTCAGTGTACATTTGTAATTGTGTTCAGAATGAAATCTTACAAGGGCCTTTTAAAGAACCAAATGCAACAAAATGACATCAATGTTTTTGTAATACAGTATTAAATGTTTTTTTTTGTGATTTCTTCTATTGACACAATTATTTAACCCCTTAAAGACTACCACTCTTAAGAACAGAGGTTCACTCAAGTGTTTCGATCAGGTATTGAAAACAATTGTGGATGTCATCGAGCAGGCATCAAGCATAATAATAGCACCAATTAGGCAGATTTAAATGACTGTGATACTTAGCTCCTTCTAGACATTTACATGGTGTGTTTTAAACATGGTGAAGTCAAGAGAATGGTCCAGGAAGACAAGAGAAGTGGTGTTTTTTGTTCACAGGAAGGCAATGGCTATAAGAAGATTGCAAAGATGGTTAAACATACCAAGAGACACCCTAGGAAGCATCATTTGCAAATTCAAGGCAAAGGGCACTGTTGAAAACGCTACCTGGTCGTGGCAGAAAGAAGAGGCTGACTTCGACTGCTGTGCGCTACCTGAAGCATAAAGTGGAGGAAAAGTCCGGTGTGACTGCTGAGGAACTGAAAAAAGATTTGTCAGTATGCGGGTACTGAAGTTCAGCTCAGACAATAAGGCGCACACTGCTTAATGAAGGCCTCCATGCCAGAAACTCCCAGGTCACCCCCTGCTGTCTCCAAAGAATAAGAAGAGTCGACTGCAGTATGCCAAGTCATGTGACAAACACAAAAGTGTTCTGTGGACTGATGAAACAAAATTAGAAAAGTTGAAAAGTTTGGGCCCATGGATCAAACATAGTTTGGAGGAGGAAGAACAAGGCCTATGAAGAAAGAACACCTTGCCTACTGTGAAGCATGGCGGGGAGTCAATCATGCTTTGGGCTGTTGCTTTCAGGTACAGGGAAGCTTCAGCGTGTGCAAGGTACCATGAATTCTCTTCAGTACCAGGAGATATTGAAATAAAATGTGATGTAGTCCGTCATGAACTGAGGCTTGGGGACGTTGGACCTTTCAACAGGACAATGATCCCAAGCATACCTCCAAGTTCACTAGAGCATGGTGCAGATTATCGAAGTCACCAGACTTAAATCCGATTGAGAACCTCTGGTGGGACTTAGAAAGCAGTTGCAGCATGCAAACCTAAGAATGTTGTCTGAACTGGGAGCTTTTGCCCATGAAGAATGGGCTAAGATCCCATAGATCGCTGCAAGACACTTGTGTCAAGCTAGGCTTCACGTTTAAAGGGCATGTCCACCCCCAAAACTATAATCCCCCCCACTACTGGTCCCATATGTAGTGTAGTTTAATACTACCTCACATCCCAGCTCCATATGGTTCTCCTGTAGTCCCCCTCCAAAGTCCCAAAAACTGCCCACCAGGAGGATAGCAGAGTCCATATAGGACTCTGCCTCCTACCTGGCCTCCGGAGAAGTTTGCCATGTGTACTGCAGCCCTTCTCCCCTCCCCACTCCCCCTTGTCCCCCCAGCCCCAACTGCTCTATTTATTTAATCAGAAAATGCCCAAATTTACTTACCTCCCCTCTTACTCCGCCGAAATGAACTCCGGCAGCCGTGTCCGTGATTGGCTGCCGCTCGCCAATCACAGACGCGACTGTCGGTCCCGCCCCTCTGCTTGTATTTTCTCGCAAGCAGAGGGACGGCAGCGCGGCGGAGGAAGAGGGGAGGTAAGTAAAGTTTGGGGCATTTTCTGATAAATGAATGAGCGTTGGGGCTGTGGGGACGGGGAGTACATATAAAAAATTATTTTTAAAGGACAAACTCCACCTCATAAGAACATCTTTTGAAAGAATGGCCTCTTTAAAATATGTTGATATATCATACTTTGTCCTATGAATTCATTACTGTATGCCTGCTTGCTTCTGGATGCCTCATGGAAACTGAGCAATTTAGAAACCTGTATGAGCAGGTACTGAGCCTGGGCATGCTCAGAAGAGGCAGGTTGGGGATTAACATTCAGTCATTGGCTTGTGATGTCAAACTGTCAAATCCATAACTGACAGTTGCATAACTGGAAGAACCTGGAAGCAGAAACGGGAAACAGGACATTGTAGGATTTCAGGTTAGACTTATATATTTCAGATTTCAAAACTATTACCGTTTAGGGTTTTGGGGGGTGATTTACCTGTATGTAAGTTTTATTTTAGGGCGGGACTTGCCCTTTAAGGGTGGACATACCCTTTAAAAGCTGTATATACTGAAAAAGGATGTTGTACTAAAAATGAATGTCACTTGGGGGTTTGAATAAAACTGATAGGATGGCACAGAAAAGACATTTGTGGTATTTCATTATAAATGTTATGTTATATTT
This sequence comes from Hymenochirus boettgeri, assembly GCA_019447015.1. NCBI lineage: Eukaryota > Metazoa > Chordata > Amphibia > Anura > Pipidae > Hymenochirus > Hymenochirus boettgeri. The sequence goes on from JAACNH010001894.1 coordinate 39,080, forward strand.
GTCTGACAAGTGTCTCTTTGATTAATTGTAAACAAGATGACTGAATAATCAAAACCAATGTCAAACTGGCCAAAATACTCAATTTCAGTGGGGGTTGAATCATTTTGAACACAACTGTATAGGAACTCAGCGTCTCCCTGAAGCACGTTATTGCAGCATGTTATATATAGCGACCGAGTCCGCAACTGTCCCCTCTCATGCCCACCCACTTCCCAAACTTCCTCAGCCTCTCCCTGCCCTGCACACAAATGGCAAGGAAACGTCATCCACCCGCAGTAGCTAAGGGGCTTCCCACCGGGGCGGGCCAGGCTTGTGTGAATGAACCTTATCATACCCCAACCTCTAATGTTAAGTAATTGAGCTCCTAAAGCAAATGATTGTCATGCGCACAGAGGAATGATTTTTCAGGCAGCAGCTGCTTAAATAAGCACCAACCTCTCATTAGGATCCTGCATCAATACTACAAAGCCCATGTTCCAGTCCGCAGGACAATCTGATCCACCAGTCACAAGCTCCAGGCGTTAAAACACCGTTATCAATAAACATGCAGCTATTACACAGCAGTTTCCTACTTTGCATTGAGGAGGCCTGACCTGCAAGGTCATAGAACCAGGGTGTCATGTCCTCTGTAACAATAAGTGGGAACAGCATAGAATATGAAAGGGGGTGTGGTTTATGTAAGTGGGTTGTATTCTACTTCTGGTAGAAGGGCGGTGGTCATGCAGATGAAGGGCGTGGCGTGGAGCCGCAGTACCGGTCCGGATCTGAGGCAGTGTCGGGCAGTTGGCGGAGGGATACGCTCTTATAAAAGCTGTCCGGTTTCAGTTCACACCCCAGCACTCTGTAGAGCTGCGTTGACGGAGCAGGTTGTATCTTTAGCCGGATTGTGGAGATTACTGGAGATACCCCCGGGTTCTTGTAATAAAAACAAGTGTACGCAATGGTAGGTACCGAATGTATTTGTGCTAATTCTCTAGAGGTTGACCATGACGCATCTGTTGCTGTTCTGTATGTAACGAGGGTAATTCTTTACGCACCTTGTGCACGAAAAACCGTCAGAGAAGCATTTTCCTTTTTAGGGCTCGAGCTAACCGATAGGCTGTTCAGCCATGGCTATCTCCAGCTAGGTGGGTTCGCCTTATCCGGCAATTTCGCGGGCAAGGGATGCTGCGTATCGCGACATTTGGGCGGGTTGGTTGCTTAGCGCAGTACAGGTGTTAGATACAGCTTTGCGCGTTCATGTGGACAGCGTCTCTTTTCTATTCTGTGCGACCGACACCCGTAAGGGCGGGATCCCTAGGGCACGATGTTGGTCTGGTAAGTAGTTGCTTGGGGAGATAATGTATGGGTAACATGGAGGCTGCTGCAGGATGTAGATATAAAGACTTCTGTCCTGCGCTGCTTTTAGGGGGTCGATATTCAAGGAAAACTCGATTGCAAAGTTTTGCGACAAATGGACTTCACTTTACTGTAGGCTGCGTAGCTGAACACATTTCAATGGGTGTGACGGTAATGTCTGTTTCAGGATCAAGTCTAACACGTTAACATGAATGATTGTACAGCGCTTCTTAAGGTATTGCGAGGCACGATGGGAAATTCGCGACAGTTGTATTATGAGCCAGTTTGAGCCAGATGTGTGTAATGCGATTATTGCTTAGAATGAGAAGTTAAATGTAATTTATCCTGAATATATACATCGCTGCAGCAGTATTGTATTAAAGGCGGAAGCAACTGTGATCGGTTTGTGTGTGCCCATGTGTCATTGTTTTATCTGCCTTCTTGAACTAGGTTGAACTAAGTCATTAACCTCTGCAGTGAAATAGGTAGACAGTCAGTTTGCTTCAGAACTTACAAGTAATGCTAAGTGATTTAAAAAATGTGCAGGAATGATAGAAACCCCCTCAGGTACCAGTTGTAATTATGGTATAAAAAAAAAGCTGTATCTAATCTTTAACCTTAAATACTTAAATCTCAAGGTAATATTTGGAAAAAAGCAAACTGATTTACCAAAGCTATTCACTTTCTGTTTAAGTTTTAAACAAGTGATCTTTTAATATCCATACTGCAAAATAGTTGTACATTTTAAACTCTCATTCAGCAGCCAGAAACGCATATTTGACTTTTTATCATAACAGCGATATTTAAAAATTCTTTGCTTTTTATTTAATGTAGAGAATGTAATGTTTTGCGCATATAAACATGAAGCTTTAGACTCCAAGTTGTAGTCAGGATTAATTGCTTTGATATGAGATTGGTATTTAGCAAAGCAATGTCTTGATACTTATCTGTAGAGAAGAATATTGATTGATGAACCAAAGGTTTTGATCTTTATACAGTAGGTGAACACAAGTATCCATTATGGAGTCGTCTTCCTTTCAGTTGATTTATGTTCAGTGTGCCAGACTTGCATTTTTTATTCAGCCTTTTGTTTTTTTTTTTTTTTGCAAATAACAAGTAATGTGTAAAAATCAGCCAACGTAACAGTATATATAGTGTACGGTAAATGTCCATGTGGTCAAACATTTTTAGTGTACATGTGATGCCTACCTGAGTTAATCCAATGGGAGGTAAATCTGAAGTTGTAGGGACTTCTGAATTCAAATGACAATACTATCTGTTATGGCAACTTTCAGTATTCTAATATACATCTTATTCAGTCCTCTTTTCATAAAACTTCCCAGTGAACCTGTCATTTGAAAAGGGGGCACAATCCCCTGAAACATTGGGTTTGGTGTTTGTTTTGAAATAAATACCATTTCACTTTGGAGTGCAACTTCATCCATAAGCTTTTACAGATACCACTTCCATTGGAAGTGGAAAGCACCTCTTGGGAGTCGGCACCCACGCTGGTTTGTCTGCATATGGATACAAGATTGGGTCTGCACACCATACAAAATGTCTTCATGCTGGGTGTGTAGTGGTGGTAGTATCTGCTACCACAATAATACATGTAGTCCAAGGTTCCACTGCACACGTCTCCAACAATAAATACTTGTTGGATCAATTTTTTAGTGGCTGTGTGATGCCTTTCTTAAGATGCAAAAAATCGCAAGTGAACAACAATCTAAAAAGGCCATGATGTGACCTTAGTGTACAGTCCTGCCAAGGTAACCAATCTGTGTAAACATGTATAAATATATTATAAATAATCCACAACTCCTAAATGTCTAATATTTCAGAATATATAGCTAAAAAGCAGTTTGTATATTGGAATTACGTGTAAGGTAATATGTATTGCAAAGTGCCAAAGATATATAAATAGCTTAAAAAGCTAAAAGTACAAAGAACATTGTGAATATATGTTGGAACCCTTCAAATTTCTACATATTATAGAGAAGTGTTAAAAGTAAATCAGTAAGGAAACCTGTAAATGACAAGGCCTTTGGGTATATACCACCTGAAGTGTGTATTCCTGCACCTACTTGTGTAAATGGAAGGTTTCTAGATTCCCCTTTTTGTTTGGTGACAGTACCTTGTAGCCCACACACCTGGTGTTGAAGTCCGAAAGTTTTGAAACTTGAGTTTTTTGTACTGTTCCTTTCTTTAGGTCTCGGTTTTTTTTAAAAGTTCTGTGCAACTTAATCGGCTCCTGTGTTTTGTGAAGTGTTTTGAATTGTTGTGTCCTACATAAATATTGAACGCGGCATTTTAAGATGTAGTAGTAGTCGGTAAAATAGCGGGACGTATAAGCCATTAGCATATGTTTGCCATTGTTTTGACACCCAGTATAATCACCCTGTATAATGGAATTGCATACATTGCAATTACATTATAGCACCCTTTCATTTTGAACACTTTTTTTTTTTTTATTTCTCAACAATATTTTTCTACATGGTCAGCTTGTACCAGCTAGTGTGTAGTGATCTGCCTATTTATACACACACTAGGGATTTGTTCAGGTTTCTTCTAATGGGCTCGTCTTGACCAATCAGGTCCCAGAACCTTTTTTTTTTTTTGTATAAAACTCCTAAGCCTATAGAGTACCTGAACAAATAGTACCTCAAGCATGTGGTGTATGCGGACGTATGTGTTTCAGTAAGTCTGTTCAGGTTTGTGTGCATAAGGACCTCTGGTTTTCAGTGAATCTTCCATTTAACACATCTAGAAGAACATCCCAGTTTAATGGGATGTACAATAATATTTGCATATATTAACATCCCACAGAAGTGCCTCTTCAATACATTATCAACTTGTCTACACACCACAGCACCTATTACCCATAGTTATTGATTTTCCCTAAATTATTTTCAGTTTCCAAGCTTTTCTTTTTGTATAAAAAATCAACTGTACTTTTAGGTCTAAAGTTGCTTACTATTGCGTTAAAAGTGCTAAAACGATGAAGAAAACTACAGAATAATCTCTGTAAAGATGCATCTATTGCTAAAGAACAGAACCTTTTTTGAATGGTTTTGCTAAAAAGGAAATACAGGGAAAGCTATCCATGTAAGCTGATGTGAAACTCAATTGAAACTGAGGTAAATAAAAATGGTTTTAACTTTGTGGTCTTAAATGCAGCTTTTAATTTTAGGAAGGACAGTGTTTCTTTTCCACCAGTCTTTGTGCAATTTGACCAATGTCGGCACTAAAAACGGTCTGGGCCAATATTGTTATGCCCTGCAGACAAATACTAAAATGTATTAAGGGGAGATCACCTTTTTAGATGGTCTTGTTGGCCGGCTTAGCTATGTACGCATTTGATAAGACTGATGGATGCAAATGCTAAAAGCCTGGTGGTTTGCCTCCTGAGTGTCCTTGTTCAAATGTGAAGATTTGCGGTGTATGGCTACGCATAATCTTTGGAGTTTAGCTTTTGTTATTAGGGCAATAATGATTAATTTAAACTTCTTAGAAATCTGACTGGATTGGTAAGCGGACATTATTGTGATGCGCCCTTGCTGGTTGTCAACAACTCCACTGAATGATACCAAGATGTTGTAGATCAAGATAAGAACCTAAACCAGGGCTGATATAAAATGCCACCACTGTAGTAAAAGCACTGTATACCCCCAAAAATGTCTGTTACACATGGCAGCTACTGCCATCGAATTGCTTGCTGTGACTGAATTCCATCCGTTGTATTTTTACTGCATTCAATGGGGTACCACTGGGGGGAAAATAGTTTGTTTTTGTTTTTCACATACTTAATGGTTTTTTTTTTTTCTATAGGCCGATCAGCTGACTGAAGAACAGATTGCTGGTAAGTTCATCCCTATTATGTCCTAAGTAAACATCATGCTTTGTGGTAAGCCTGAAATTTGTCCTCCTGAATTCAGATGAAATGACGTAGCTAGCTTCGCTGGAAGGGCTGCATCCATCTGAACTTGACGGTCAGTTCTGCAGCATTGTCGATCTAAGCTTAAAGTTCAAAAAATAGTTCTGCTATCAGAGCTGTAGAGGCATGTAACCTAAAAATAGTTCACGTTAAGTTGTAAAATAAGTGCTAAATGTATATGCCTAATTCTTTACATTTCTTTACAGAATTTAGGAAGCTTCTCCTGTGTTTGACAAAAGATGGAGATGGTACCATACCACACAAAGGACTTGGAACAGTTATGAGATCACTTGGAAAGAACCCTACAGAGCTGAGCTCCAGGATATGATCAATGAAGTAGATGCTGATGTAAGTGTAGGATGACTGTTTTCACAAGAACTACTTGCATCTTATAGCAAGTGTTAATAATTTAGTTACCCATTCACTAGGAATACTGAGTTTGGCGGGGGAACTTCTTTTGAGGTTGGGAGCCTGTTGGACAACTTTAGTATTTTGATTTTTAGGTAGTATGTTTCACAGACCTTGAGAAAAAAACTTCAATCAGGTTATTGCCAGTGTGTGAAATCTAAAAGTGCATTGTCAGAATCTGGGATTTGTATATTGAATTTTTGAAAGCTGAGTCATGTGTACTAGATATCACAATATTCTCTATATTCTGATCAAAATGTAAAAATCCATGTATCACAATGTACTTAAATATATAAATTGCCTGGTTTTTCTGTTTGCTCCTACAGCAGTGATATTGCCTTTTGCTACTACCATGATGGTTTATTATATTGTAATTTTAAAAAAAGAAATGGTTTCAAAAAGGATCTGATGTTTTGTAAAAAAGTCCTAGTTTGACTTCATTTTTTTTTTTTTTCCTCATCCCCCCCCCCCCATATAAAGGCAATGGCACAATTGACTTCCCAGAATTTCTGACCATGATGGCAAGAAGAAAAATGAAAGATACAGACAGTGAGGAAGAAATCCGTGAAGCATCAGAGTTGTTTTTGATAAGGTATTGCTTTTCTTACCTTTTGTTACAGGATTTGTTATGTAATATTTGTTTGGTTTATTTTGAATTTGAAATTCTTGACAGACTTTTTTTTTTTTTTTTTTTTTTTTTTTTTTTCTCTTCTAGGATGGCAATGGATATATTAGTGCTGCAGAGCTACGCCATGTAATGACTAACCTAGAGAGAAATTAACAGATGAAGAAGTAGATGAAATGAACAGGGAAGCAGATATGCTGGTGATGGTCAAGTCAACTACGAAGGAACCTATTTTTTTCTGTTTATTATTTCTGTTAAAATGAAACTTTGTCCGTGAGGTATGACAAAGTTTCTTTTAAGGTGTCTACCCCAAATCCAAAGTCTGTAAAGTTTACTTGCCTTTCCCTGTTCCTAAGCGCATTTTCATTTTTCGGTATGCCCTGGTCCTAGTCTTTTCTGTAAGCTAGCTTTTAGAGCCTTTCGTGATCAGTCATAGGGAGGGATATTGTGTTATGCCCTATTAGGTGGATTACTTGTGGGCGTTCAGGATAAAGGATCATGTCTGCCATAAACTTACACGTAATATATTTTGTCCTATTGGTGAAACTAAATGAGGAAATTGCATACAAACATCAGGGAATGCTGGGAGGGGCCTCTTAAAGGGGATATACTCTCCTCCTCCTCATAGATGCATAGTACACAGGGTGAGGACGCTTAATGTCCTTCATCTCTGGGTACTTTACCCAACTGCTGGAATACTTACGAAAGTCTCCTTCAGCAATCTGCTTCTACCTTCCCCTGATTAATTTGTCCTTTTTAATGTCCGTTTCTCTTTAAAGCAATGGTAGTACAATGGGGAGAATATTTATTTGACCATTTGTTGACCACTGCATGTTTCAACCTTTTCTAGGGTTGAAACGGGTTAAAGGATACATTAGGTGGCACTGTAAAATCAAGATTTTTTATTTGGAAGCGCAGCTTTAAAAATACCGTTGCCATATAATATATATTTTTGTTTTTTTACCTATTCCCCTCCAGAGCCTAGCTTTGTCTTGGAAGTTGCGGACACTGTTATGGTTTGCTGAATGTTAAGCTCTGCCCTCATGAGAGTTTCCTCTGCTTTCTCCTGCTTGAGCCTCAAACAATAATGCTTGTGAGTTCCGTGCACATGCACGGAAACTCCAGGCATTACGGTTTGAGGCTCAAGCAGGGAATGCGCGGAACTCACAGGCATTACTGTTTGAGACTCAAGCAGGAGAAAGCAGAGGAATCTCAGAGGGGCGGAGCTTAACATTCACAAACCAGTAACAAATGTCAGCAACTTCCAAGGCACAAAGCTAGGCTCTGGAGGGCATAGGTAAAAAAAATATGCCACAGTATTTTTAAAGCTGCAGTCTTCCAATAACACAACTTGATTTTACAGGCAATTATGTTGGTTTGACAGTGTGATCAGTTTTAATTTCTGAAAACGTCTGTTGCTTCTTACATTGTCCACTGAACTAGTTAGGGCTAGACCACACTGTTTTCTCAAGCGTAATTATCACACTGCGATCCATAAGCACGTGAGAATCGCATAGTAGTACATATCATGTGTTTGGGACACTTGCATGGGCTTGCAATCCATTTTTAAAAGATTTAATCATTTTGCAGAACACATGCACTTACAATTTGCACAAATTACAAGCGCAAACTGACGTAAAGCTTGTTGCCGTCCAGAATAGCGTGGCTTCAGCCTAAAGGATTATTCTGTTCAATTCGCTGGTATTGGGACGTGATAGGATTACCACTTTATTTCTGATCATCCATATTTTTTGACGGGTTAGTCTAGATTTGTAGGCCTGGTCCACGGCTCTGTTTGCCACTCATCTGGGAGTCCTTGCCATTAAAGCAGGCCATTTACACGTCTAGCTAGTATACTGTGATGCCCAGCAGATTTGATGAATGTTAGTTACCAGAGGGCAAATATTCATCTAAGCATTTTTTGAAAACAAGGTTATACTTTAAAACGTTTTCTCCAAACAATGTAGGTGAAACAAAGAGAGCCTGTATTCTCCTTTTTAAAGTTGGCCTCTGCTCATGTTTCAAAACAGCAGCATGTTGGAAATTAAACACTTGCTTCCAGTGGTTTACATCACTGCTCCTCCTTTATGCCAGTGTGTCTAAGCGTACTCGCTGAAGATTTAATGCTGGGAAATCAGGACGTTCCTGGGATTGATATTGATGTCCTCTTTGCCCACTCCCAAAGCTACTGGGAGCAGTAAATGCTGGCAGCACCATAACTTGTTGGGCTGTAGGTGATAGTACACTGAAAAACTAACAATTTTATTAGATAGCTTGGTTATAATGTGAATGTGTTTTTTTTTTTTTTTTGTTTTTTTTTTTTTTTTTTTACCTATTCCCTTCCCACCCTCTACTTCCGTGTTAGTTCTTGCTGGCTTCCTCCTCCATGGTAATGTGGCTCCTAGGACTGCCCCCATTGTGAATTGTGCGCAGTGGTGACTTAACAAGGGCGTAGTGACGTCGTCAGCGTGTGCGTAGTAACTTCCAGTGCATGTGCAGTTACGTCACCAGCTGCTGCTTTGACATCACATGAGGCGTGCAGTCATGTGCCACAAGCAGCAGCTAGATTCTTAGACCCCCCTCGTTTTGTTGGCCGTCCACATCTCGTGGGGGACAGAAGGAAGCCAGCAAGAACGACACAAGGTATGGGGGTGGGATGGGAATAGGCCAAAAATATAACACCACAATTCACATTATAGCCACAGCATCTAATAACATTAAGTTAGTTTTTCAGTGTACGTATCTCTTTAAAGTTATGCCTGCAGGCGTTTTTTATTGCTTTCATTAATCTTAAACCCTTTGGGGGGGGGGAAGCTTTTTGACAACCTGATTGTTTCACAAAACCAAGATGTCAGGTGTAGCCCTTTTCCCAGGCCTGCAGATGTGTTCTATTGGACACTTTCCATTTAGGGAAATTAATGGGTATGTCAATCAAAAAAGGTGGTTAACTGAAGAACAGGAGGTAAATGCACTCTTACCTCCCTCCCGTTCTTCAGTAAATCTTACAGGAGAGAAGACACTTGCCTACGGACCCGCTCCAGCGAAAAAATTCCCCGACGCATCTCCAGTCCTTTCTGTACAGCATGCGCACACAGTGCGAAGGATCGAGGACACGTCTGAGACTGCCAGTGAAGTCGGCGCTTGGGCAGGTAAGTGTCTTCTCCTCTCCTGTAAGATTTACTGAAGAACGGGAGGTAGAGTGGCATCCTGCTCTTAGTAAATCAGTAGAAACCAAATTACTTTTTTGATGGACATCCCTTTAATTGGATTCACAGCAAGCAGTGTGTTACCCTCCATGGGTCCCACCCTGAATAATCTTAATGGGAAAGGTGGGCTGTAGGTTTTTTTTTTTTTTTTTTTTTTTTTTTTTTTTTTTTTCCCTTTAAAGTGTATACTTAAATTTCTTTGCCTTCTATATCTCTAATGAATTATAGCTCGACTGAACAGCAGGTACATTTGTTAAATTGAAACATTCATTTGATGTTGGAACTGATTCATTTTGTTTTAAAATATTTTTCAGAATTCGTACGATGATGAACTCAAATGAAGGACTCCTCACATCTTTCCCCTCTAGAGAATCAAATGACTTCTTTACTTACCTCTTTGCAAAATGTTCATTTACTCATTATGTTTACGTATTAGGCAAAACTGAATGTCAAGAAATACCTTCTGTCCACAGAAAAAAATCTTTGCTGTCATGGTTGTGGTTCCTGTTCCAACGAGTCAGTTAAACTACAGTTGTACGGTATATCAATACCTTGTACTAACCTGAAACACGCAAGGAAGCACTTATTTGTGATCTCTTATTCCATTTTAAATGATACTTACTCCCACTGTTGGCGCGCCGTTTTACATGCATGCAGATTGACATTGAGCAGCAGCAGACCTTTGTATTTAAACCAAATGAAAAGAACAAAAAAATCACGTATCTGGTGGAGTCTTTTAATTTGTAGTATGAATTGCATAGCTGGGTTAAATATTAAAAATTTGGTGTGATACCTGGATGGTAGCAGCAAATGCTGAAGGATGCAATTGTGTAGAAGCCCCCCTAAGGTCGTGGTTCTTTGTAACGGGGATGTGCTCCAAATTTTCTTAACTATGGATGGCATGTCTGTTCTAAATTGGTTACATGTGTTTGCATTGGCACCTAAAGTGAAACTGGTGTCAGGATGTTACTGTTCACAAAAAACGTAAGAGACTCCTTCAAGGAGCATTTTGGCCTCATTTTAAATCTCTTGTTACCAGACTTGGAGCCGGCAAGCATAACCTATACCGCATAGGATTTCAGCACAACAATCAACAAAATGGCTCGTTCGGAAAATATCTATGTCCCATCCAAGTTGTAATGTCGGTTTTTTTTTTTTCCAATAAGAGACCATTATAGTAATTTTGTTGTAAACTTATTTATTTCATCCATGTCATTTTTTTTTCATTGTCACACTAGTGAGTCATAGTTTTGCATTGTAAGTCTTCTATCATCCTGTTTATGTATGTAAATGATGACCTTTGTTGTACATAAGGCTGTTGCACACGTGTAAACCTTTTGCTGTTGGATGTGTAATGATGCCTTGCACTGATGTTGTCACACATCAAAGGTTGTGCGTGACAACCTGCTTTGTTTTAACAATGGTTTAATAGTTTTTGCGTGTCTGATGCAAGCAGGTTGTATTCTTTCTAAAGCTTTGAATTGTGGAGTTTTATTTTTTTTTTAAGGGGGGGACGTTTTTGTACTGTAGGGCGTCTCATGCAACATACTTCTTTTGTTTTTTTCTTTTTTTTTTTTTTTTTTTTTTTTTTTTTTTGCATGCACAAAACCGTACAGACCTGTAATGGCCCCCCCCAACATTTTAGCTGTAAACTAAAGGTTGTTTCATGGGAATAAGTATGTGAAGTCTAGGTATTAAGAGGTGTTAAGCCTAGTTGCGCTTTTTTATTGAACTTTTTCAGCTAAAAAAACCCCATACTGTGCTCTGATTTATTCCCATTCAACGATATTTGTTAGTGTGGCGGGTGTATGGGGGTAGGAGTTTTTTTTTGGCTAACAGGCAGCTGTGATGTGGGTGTTAATTCAGACAATGTTTTTCCATTAATTGGTATATCCGGCGTTCATTCAGAAACTCGATCCAACATGTTCTGATGTGTATATAATTCATTGTACTGAGTTTTGGTAGTGAAATGTGTATAGCTAGAATTAAGCATGCCTAGAGGCGGTGGTTTTGCCTGGTTTTTGGATTTTGGTGATAAAATAAGGGATCGTGACAATCTAGCTAAGTGTTAGTAAACACTACACTGTAAAATGCATGCAGTTTCCTACTGTTATAAAGTTGGTGAATAAACACTTATATATATATTTTTATTCCTACTGAAGTGTACAGCTGCATTAGTTTTCTCCCCTAAATGTTTCCCATGAGACTTGTCCTATTAGACATATGACTGCAGAACACCATATTAAAAGCAAACTTTTCACCACACATTTATAATTTTATCTAGGGACATACATTTCATCTGTATGTGGTTAATAGAACGCTTTTTTTTGAGTACCTATAATCAATAATATACCAATGGCTAAGTTTAGCTTGATCAGTGGTTCCACCGTTTGCATTTGAAACATTTTAAAGACGGATCGTAAAAGCTGTTCTACTGTAATTTGGGCCTACGAAACCTTTTTGGGATAACACCATTACTGTTATGAACAGAAGGCCAAGACCAGGGGAGTGTGGGACAGTGGGAGTTTAAGGCCCTAAAAAAGACCAATGGTTTGGAAAACTGCCTTTTTGCATTAACAAGTTAGAGATGCCTTCTCAGCTTGGGCCTTTTTTTCTATTTCACATTCATCTCAAGCCTTTAAAGGTTCGTTTTCTTTATGGATTTTTTTTTTTTTTTTTTACAGTGCATAGTGGTGGGTTGTGTACTGCAGTGCTAACCTTCTCCTTGCCTTCACTAGATCCTGTGGTATTTAATTCTGCTCACACTTGACTGAAACCTTCTAAGCCTTCTGGGGTGGGGAAGACCTGGGAATAGCAAAAGGCTGTCATGTGTTGGCAAATTAAACTAATAAAGCCAAATTAAAATCACATTTCAGTTTGTGTTTTATTAACAGCCTAAAGTTTTTATTTTTTTAGTTTCTTTACAGAATAAAGGTATTATTTAACTGCAAAATCAAATATCTTAAGTTTGTATATCTACATTTTTCCCATATGGCCAACACTAATGGGTGTCCTGCAGTTCTCGAACAACATGTAAAGAACCAGAGTGTGCCTTTACATAAACCATCTATTGTGGATTCCTCTCCCTAAACATTTAACCTATACTACAAAGTTTGTACTAAATACTTTTTTTTCAATACAAAAATAAGGTACAATTATCTTTTCACTATTCAGTTTTGATTTATTTGTCTTACTAAACCATTATTGGATATAGTTGAATATGTTAGGAAATTGTAACTAATATGCTGTACAAGTAACCAGATTTCCTGGTATGCACATATATTATTCTCGTGTCTTTGGCTAAAATATATTGGGAAGTGAACTTTGATTTTAGTAGTTTCATTTTGTAATGGGTGAGGGAATTTAGGGCACGGACACACTGTAAACGTACTGGCTAATTGATCACCATATGGTAACTCATGCGATTTGCAAAATTTGATGGCATGCATTGCCAAAACGGATTCGTACACAACAGAATCAAATTGATGGATTCCTTCTTCATACTTTTGTCCGTTAGTAGTGTGTGTGGAACTGAAGGTCTTTGGCGGGGGGGGGCATACAGCTTGTAAGTTTGTATTGCCAGCGGTATTTTGAGTCTCTCATCTACGCAAGCCTTTTGATTCCAGTTAGATAATTTTAGTCTTTAGTGTGGGTGTACCACTACAAAAAACGATTGTGTGACCAAAGGCTGTTGCACCCACAGTTAAGATAATTCATTTTTTTTTTTTTTTTTGTTTTTTTTTTTTTTTTTTTTTTTTTTTTTTTTTTTGTTCATCCAATTGTGTCCGAACAGCTTTTGGTTTGTTTGTTTTTTTTTTGTTTTGCCCTGTCTGAGACCAATACCATACAATAGTCGATCTGTGGTCTCCTAGTGACCCATGATCGGTTGGCGGCAAATCTGTCCGCCGCCACGCAGATACTTGGGTCAACAAACAACAACCAAACCAAACGACTCAGACTGGCTGGATTGTTCCCGCTCGAAAGGTGTTAAATAGCTGTGGGACAAAGATTATACACCATGTGTCCCAGCCTAACATGCATGTTCAACATATCACATCATCGGCTCAAATGAAGAAAGATTTAAATCCTCTCCGCCAAAACAAGTTAAAAGCTTGACCATATTTGACTAAACTGCCATGTAGCAAAAGTGTTCTTCTTCATGAGTCCACCAGTCCCCTTCTGCTTTCCTTAACTTAAATAAGAGGAACTGTGACATGCTCCTAGCTTAAAATATTTTGTTGTTTGC
>JAACNH010001895.1:0-52831 GCA_019447015.1 Hymenochirus boettgeri
ATTCTTGGAATGCTTGGTACCGTTTGGCAATGCTGTTTTGACAACCATGAAGGTAGCGTGGCGAGCTGGTCTATGCGTCGCGGATATTAAGGCTCCAGTGTCTCTCCGGAGGCGGTGGGTTTCAAATCCCACCGCTGCCAGGCTTTTATCCTTCTTGGAAATAATACAGTGGTCGTAAACCCAGAAATACTCGGCAGACAATCATTTTGCTATAGTCCAACGAGGCAAGGGATTCCTGAGGCAAAGTCATGAAGGGAGGGATCACCAAAAAAGAGGTCCTTATCAGCAAAAAATCTGGGAGTGAGATTTTAAATAGTCAAAATCGATTGTGTGGTTTTCAGTTCAATCCATTAAGGGTCATTTCAAAGGAGGTATCCGTTTGACGGCAACTATTTAAATAATGGCAGGATTCCTCCTAATGGGCTATTAGTCTGAAGCAATCACAAGCTTTAACTGACTAAGCCTCTAGAGCATCAAGGGAGGCTGTTCAGATACGACAAGTGTTCAAAAAGTTGAAATTTTAAAACTGATGGGAAAAAGAACAGATTCGTGGAAATGGAAGTAAACCCTGTCAGCTCAGAACAGCTAAAGGGGAATCAGGCTGCCACGTACAAGGTAGCGTGACACGAGCGGTCTAAGGGCTGGATTTAGGCTCCAGTCTCTTGGAGGCATGTGTTTCGAATGCACACGCTGCCATCCTTTGCCATCCAGATTCTGTGGATATGGAAATAAACACGGTCAGCTCAGCCAGCTAAAGGGATCAGGCCGCCATATACAAGGTAGCGTGGCCGAGCGGTCTAAGGCGCTGGATTTAGGGCTCCAGCTTCTCTGGAGGCGTGGGGTTCGAATCCACCATGCTGCCATCCCTTTGGTTTTCTTGAGCAAAAATGTACAATGCAAGGTATCTGTTGACTGCCCAGTGAGCGCGAGCAAAAGCTTTTTTATGGGACAGCACCATCTTCCTGCATTCTGGGACAGCACCACCTCGCATTTCATAGGCCTTAATCTCTAAGGCTGTTCTTTGGACTTCTTATTAATGCTGTATTTAAATATATCCTTCTCTTGCTGCAAAAAAGCTGACAAGAAGGATTCTTGAATGCTTGGGTACCTTTGGCAATGCTGTTTTGCCACCCATGCAAGGGTTAGCGTGGCTGCAGCGGTCTAAGGCGCTGGATTAAGGCTCCAGTCTTCCGGAGGCGTGGGTTCAAATCCCACCGCTGCCGGCTTTTATCCTTTCTTGAAAGTAATACAGCTGGTCGTAAACCCAGAAATCCGGCAGACAAAATATTGCTATAGTCCAAACGAGGGCAAGGGATTCCCTGAGGCAAAAGTCATGAAGGGATGGGATCACCAAAAAGAGGTCTCTATCAGCAAAAAACTGGGAGGTGAGCTTTTAAATACCGTTATACTGAGTATAAGCCGAATGAGGATAAGCGAGGCACCCATTTTTGCCTCAAAAATTAGAAAGATGATTGACCCGAGTAAAGCCGAGGGTATACGTACCCTAAAACTTTCCACTGTAGATGTTGGAAACTACAACTCCCAGCATGTTGGTTGCTGGGAGTTGTAGTTTTCCAACCACCATAGTAAAAGGTTAATGTGGGTTCTGCATGGCATACTGTCCCCCCAGGCCCTCCCCCCAGTACCCCCAGCCCCTCCCCCCAGGGCTGTTTAATAGACAAATAGACAACCGCTAACAACATTTATTGTCCTTTAATGAAATCTGTACACCAACATCACATTAATTCCAATGAGAAAGTACAAAGTCTGAATCTTGGGGATTTACAGATTTCTGATCATTTTCAGGCCTGCACAGATCAGCAGAATGACCAATGTTGCAGTCAGAGATCTCTCCAAAGTGCAGTGGTTTATAGAAAAGGGGGACAGTTCATATAGTCATTCTGATGAAAGGAGGTCCTAACCTTGGTTTTTGTGAGGGCATACAGTACAACGGCATGGCATACTGTCCCCCCAGCCCTCCCCCCCCCAGTACCCCCCAGCCCTCCCAGTCCCCCCAGCTCCTTCCCGTACCTGTCTTCAGTCTTCCTCTCTCTGCAATCCAGAGGCAGCGCGAGTCGGCCGGCATTCCCATTATGCTTCGCGGTGCGCGATGACGTCATCCCGCAGCGTGCGAGATGACATCATCGCGCAAACCGCGAAAGAACTACTAGAACTGCCGGCCGGACTCGTGGCGCCTCGATGGATTGAAGTAAGTTTCTTCTGACTCGAGTATAGCCGAGTCAAGGTTTTTAGGTTAATTTTTAAATCTAAAACCTGGCTTATACTCGAGTATATACGGTGTCAAAATCGATTGTGTGGCTTTTCAGTCAACCCATTAAGGGTTATTCAAAGGAGGTATCCGTTTGACGGCAACTATTTAAATATGGAGAGAGATTTCTCCTAATAGGCATTAGTCTGAAGCAATTCACAAGCTTTAACTGACTAAGCCTCTTAGAGTCATCAAGGAGGCTGTTCAGATACGACAAGTTGTCAAAAGTGAAATTCTAAACTATGGAAAAGACACCGATTCTGTGGAAATGGAAGTAAACCCTGTGTCAGCTCAGCCAGCTAAAAGGGGAATCAGACTGCCACGTACAGTGCGTGACGAGCGGTTAAGCGCTGGATTTAGGCTCCAGTCTCTCGGAGGCATGTGTTCGAATGCCAGCTCGTGCCATCCCTTTGCCATCCCAGATTTGTGGATATGGAATTAAACCCTGTCAGCTCAGCCAGCTAAAAGGGGAATCAGACTGCCAGTACATGAGTAGGTGTGGCCGAGCGGTCTAAGGTGCTGGATTAGGCTCCAGTCTCTCCGGAGGCGTGGGTTCAAACCCACGCTGCCAGGCTTTTATCCTTTCTTGAAAATAATACAGCTGGTCGTAAACCCAGAAATTACTCGGCAGACAAATCATTTGTATAGTCCAACGAGGGCAAGGGATTCCCTGAGGCAAAAGTCATGAAAGGGATGGGATCACCCCAAAAAAGAGGTCCTCTTCAGCAAAAAATCTGGGGAGGTGGCATTTTTAATAGTCAAAATCGAGTGTGGCTTTTCAGTCAATCATTAAGGGTCTATTTAAAGGAGGTATCCGTTTGACGGCAACTATTTTAAATAATGGCAGTGATTTCCTCACATTGGGGCTACTATCTGATCTGAGCAATTCACAAGCTTTAACTGACTAAGCCTCTAGAGCATCAGGGAGGCTGTTCAGATACACAAGTGGCAAAGTTGAAAATTTAAACTTGGAAAAGAACAGATTTCGTGGAAATGGAAGTAAACCCTGTAGCTCAGCCAGCTAAAAGGGGAATCAGGCTGCCACGTCAAGGAGCGTGACCGACGGTTACTAGGGGCGGATTTAGGCTCCAGTCTCTCTGGAGGCATGTGTTCGAATCCACCGCTGCCATCCCATTGCCATCCCAGATTGGGATATGGAATTAAACCCTTCACTCAGACCAGCTAAAGGGGAATCGGCGCCATACAAGGTAGCGGTGGCCGAGCGTCTAGGCGCTGGATTTAGGCTCCAGTCTCTTGGAGGCGTGGGTTCGATCCCACTGCTGCCTCCTTTTGGTTTCTTGAGCAAAAATGTACAATTGCAAGGTAATCTGTTGAACTGCACAGTGAGCGCGAGCAAAAATGTTCTCTCAGCTTTTTTCATGGGACAGCACCACCCTGCATTTTCATAGCTTAATCTCTAAGGCTGTTCTTTGGACTTCTTATTTAATGCTGATTTAAATAATCACTTCTTTGCTGAAAAGTCTGACAAAAGATTCTTGAAGCTTGGGTACTTTGGCAATGCTGTTTTGACACCCATGCAAGTAGCGTGGGTCGAGCCGGTCTAAGGCGCTGGATTAAGGCTCCAGTCTCTCCGGAGGCGTGGGTTCAAATCCCACCGCTGCCAGGCTTTATCCTTTCTTGAAGTAATACAGCTGGTTCGTAAACCCAGAAACTCGGCAGACAAATCATTTTGCTATAGTTCCACAAAGCGAAGAGCAGCGGATATACAGGGGACTTGTCCATTGAATCGACGAATGATTCAATTGAAAGCGTAATGTCATGAAGGGACAGAGGACATTCCCTTGGAACCAGTCGCATGCAGGTATGTGCACACACATAAAAAGAGGTCTTCTATCAGCAAAAAATCTGGGAGTGAGCACTTTTAAATAGTCAAATCGATGTGTGGCTTTTCAGTCAATCCATTAAGGTCATATTTCAAAGGAGGTATCCGTTTTGACAGGCACTATTTTAAATAATGGCAGGATTCCTCCTAAGAGGGCTATAGTCTGAAGCAATTCAAAGCTTTAACTGACTAGCCTCTAGAGCATCAAGGGGGTGTTCAGAAGATACGACAAGTGTCCAAAAGTTGACATTTAAAACTGATGGAAAAGAACAGATTCTGATGGGATAAATGGAAGTAAACCCTGTCAGCCAGCCAGCTAAAAGGGGATCAGGCTGCCACGTACAGCGTAGCGTGACACGAGCGGTCTAGGCGCTGGATTTAGGCTCCAGGTCATACCTGGAGGCATGTGTCGAAGCCGACCGCTGCCATCCTTGCAATCCCAGATGTCTGTGGATAATGGAATTAAACACCGTCAGCTCAGCCAGCTAAGGAGGAATCAGGCCGCATATACAAGTAGCATGGCCGAGCGGTCTAAGGCGTGGATTTAGGCTCCAGTCTTCTGGAGGCTGGGTTCGAATCCACCGTGCATCCCTTGGTTTTTGAGCAAAAATGTTACCATGCAAGGTAATCTGTTGAACTGCGAGTGAGCGCGAGCAAAAAGCTTTTTTCATGGGAAGACCACCCGGCATTCTGCATTCTGGGGACAGCACCACCTGCATTCTCCTAGGCCTTAATCTCTAAGGCTGTTCTTTGGACTCTATTTAATGCTGATGAAATATATCATTCTTTGATGCATAAAGCTGACAAGGAAGGATTTGAATGTGGGTACCTTTGCAATGCTGTTTTGACCACATGCAAGGTGCGTGCCGAGCGCTCTAAGCGCTGGATTAAGGTCCAGTCTCTCCAGAGGCGTGGGTTCAAATCCCCCGCTGCCACCGGCTTTTTCTTTTATCCTTTTGAAAGTAATTACAGCTGGTCGTAAACCCAGAAATACTCGGCAGACAAATCATGTTTTGCTATAGTCCAAACGAGGGCAAGGGATTCCCTGAGGCAAAAGTCATGAAAGGGAGGGATCACCAAAAAAAGAGGTCCTCTATCAGCAAAAAATCTGGGAGGTGAGCTTTTTAAATACCGTATATACTGAGTATAAGCGACTCGAGTATAAGCCGAGGCACCATTTTTCCTTCAAGAAAATTTAGAAAAGATGATTGACCATATAGCCGATGGGTATACAGGAACCTAATAACGTTCCACTGTAGATGTTTGGAAACTACAACTCCCAGCAGCTTGGTTGACTGGGAGTTGTAGTTCCAACACCTAAGTAAAAAGGTAATGTGCGGTGTTGCATGGCATACTGTCCCCCCAGCCCTTCCCCAGTACCCCAGCCCTCCCCCAGGGGCTTTAATAGACAAATAGACACGCTAACAAATTTATTGTCCTCCTTTAAATGAATCTGACACCAACTACCCTTAATTCCAATAGAAAGTACAAAGTCCTGAATCTTGGGGATTTAAGTTATGATCTTTTCAGCCTGCACGATAAAGCCCAGAATGACCCATTGTTGCGCATCAGAGATCTCTCCAAAGTGCCAGTTCGTTTATAGAAAGGGGGCAGTTCCAGATAGTCATTCTGCTGAAGGAGGGTCCTACCTTGTTTTTGTGAGGCAACAGTAAACAGGCATGGCATTATGTCCCCCCAGCCTCCCCAGTACCACCAGCCCTCCCCCCAGTCCAACAGTCACTTACCCGACCTGGTCTTCAGTCTCCTCTTCTGCAATCCAGAGGCAGCCGCGAGTCCGGCCGCAGTTCCATTACTGCTTCGCGGCTGCGCGATGACGTCATCACCGCCCGTGCGAGATGACGTCATGAGAACGCGAAGAACTACTAGGAACGGCCGGCCGGACTCGTGGCTGCTCTGGATTGAAGGAGTTTCTTCTGACTCGAGTATAAGCCGAGTCAAGGGTTTTTAGTTAATTTTTAAACCTAAAAACCTCGGCTTATACTCGAGTATATACGGTAGTCAAAATCGATTGTGTGGCTTTTCAGTCAACCCATTAAGGGGTCTATTACAAAGGAGGTATCCGTTTGACGGCAACTATTTTAAATAATGGCAGAGATTTCCTTCCAATAGGGCTATAGTCTGAAGCAATTCACAAGCTTTAACTGACTAAGCCTCTAGAAGCATCAAGGAGGCAGTTCAAATACGACAAGTGTCAAAAAGTTGAAATTCTAACTGATGGAAAAGAACAGATTCTGTGGAAATGGAAGTAAACCCTGTCAGCTCAGCCAGCTACAAGGGGAATCAGGCTGCACGTACAAGGCAGGTGATCCGAGCGGTCTAAGGCGCTGATTTAGGCTCCAGTCTCTCTGGAGGCATGTGTTGAATGCCACCGCTGCCATCCCTTTGCCATCAGATTCTGTGGATGAAATGGAGTAAACCTGTCAGCTCAGCCAGCTAAAGGGGAATATCAGGCTGCACGTCAAAGGGTAGAGTGACGAGCGGTCTAAGGGGCTGGATTTAGGTGCTCCAGTCTCTCTGGAGGCATGGGTTCGAATGCCACCCGCTGCCATCCCTTTGCCATCCCAGATTCTGTGGATATGGAATTAAACCCTGTCAGCTCAGCCAGCTAAAGGGGGAATCAGCCGCCATATCAAGGTAGCGTGGCCCGAGCGGTCTAGGCGCTGGATTTAGCTCCAGTCTCTCTGGAGGCGTGGGTTGATCCCACCGCTGCCACTCCCTTTGGTTTTCTTGAGCAAAAATGTACAATGTGCAGGTATCTGTTGAACGTGGTGCAGTGGCGCGAGCAAAAATTTGCTTCAGCTTTTTCAGGGACAGCCCACCCGCATCTCATAGGCCTTAATCGCTAAGGCTGTTTTTGGACTTCTTATTTAATGCTGATTTAAATATATCCTTCTTTGCTGCAAAGCTGCAAGGGGACTTCTGATGCTGGTACTTGGAATCGTTTTGACACCATGCAATGGTAGCGTGGCCGAGCGTTAAGGCGCGGTTAAGGCTCCAGTCTCTCGGAGGCGTGGGTTCAAATCCCACCCGCTGCCAGCTTTTATCTTTCTTGAAGTAATACAGCTGGTCGTAAACCCAGAAAACTCGCAACAAATCATTTTGCTATAGTCCAACGAGGGCAAGGGATTACCTGAGGCAAAAGTCATGAAAGGGATGGGATCACCAAAAAAGAGGTCCTCTATCAGCAAAAAAATCTGGGAGGTGAGCTTTTTAAATACCGTATATACTCGAGTATAAGCCGACTCGAGTATAAGCGAGAGCACCCATTTTTGCCTCAAATTAGAAAAGATGATTGACGAGATAAGGCCGAGGGTATACAGAACCCTAAAACTTTCACTGTAGAGTTTTGGAAACTACAACTCCCAGCATGCTTGGTTGCGGGAGTTGTAGTTTCCAACCACCTATAGTAAAAGGTATGTGGGTGTCTGCATGGCATACTGTCCCCCAGCCCTCCCCCAGTACCCCCAGCCCTCCCCCCAGGGCTGCTTAATAGACAATAGACAACCGCTAACAAACATTTTGTCCTTTAACGAAATCTGTACACCAACTCACCATTAATTCCAATGAGAAAGTACAAAGTCTGAATCTTGGGGATTTACAGATTTCTGATCATTTTCAGCCTGCACAGATCAGCAGAATGACCATTGTTGCAGTCAGAGATCTCTCCAAGTGCAGTGCGTTTATTAGAAAAGGGGACAGTTCCAGATAGTCATTCTGGCGAAAGGGAGGTCCTAACCTTGGTTTTTGTGGGCATACAGTAAACAGGCATGCATACGTCCCCCCAGCCCTCCCCCAGTACCCCACACCTCCCCCCAGTCCCCCCCAGCTCACTTCCCGTACCTGGTCTTCAGTATTCCTCTCTCTGCAATCCAGAGGCAAGCCGCGAGTCGGCCCGGCAGTTTCCCATTACTGCTTCGCGCTGCGCGATGACATGTTATCCCGCACGTGCGAGTATGACGGTCATCGGCGCAAACTCGCGAAAATTACTAGGAACTGCCGGCCGGACTCGTGGCTGCCTCTGGATTAGAAGGTAAAGTTCTTCCGACTCGAGTATAAGCCGGAGTCAAGTTTTTAAGTTAATTTCTTAAACCTAAAAAACCTCGGCTTATACTGCGAGTATATACAGGTAGCAAATCGAGTGTGTGGCTTTTCAGTCAACCATGTAAGGGTCTGATTTCAAAGGAGGTATCCGTTTGACGGCAACTATTTTAAATATGGAGAGATTCCTCCTAATAGGGCTCATGGTCTGAAGCAATTCACAATTTATACTGAACTAAGCCTCTAGAGGAATCAAGGAATGCAGTCACAAATACTCTGCTAGTTGACTTCATAGGCCTTCAAGCTCTAAGGGCTGTTCTTTGGGACTTCTATTTAATGCTGATTTAAATATATCTTCTTGCATGCAAAAGATGACAAGGGAAGGATTCTTGAATGCTTGGGACCTTTGGCCAATGCTTGTTTGACCACCATGCAAGGTAGCGTGGCCGAGGCGGTCTAAGGCGCTGGATTAAGGCTCCGTCTCTCCGGGGCGTGGTTAAAATCCCACCGCTGCCAGGTCTTTGTATCCTTTTTGAAAGTACTACGAGTGGTTATAACCCAGAAATACTCCGGCAGACATTGATCAATTTTGCTATAGTCCACGAGGGCAAGGATTCCTGAGGCAATAGTCATGAAAGGGATGGGCATCACCAAAAAGAGGTCCTCTATCAGCAAAAAATCTGGGAGGTGAGCTATTTAAATAGTCAAAATCGATATGGCTTCTGTCAGTGACAGATCCATTAGGGTCTATTCAAGGAGGTATCCAGGTTTTGACGGCAACTATTTAAATAATGGCGAGAACCCAGATAGATGATCTGAGCAATCAAAAGTCTTTAAAAGGGATACCCTAGAGGCATCAAGGGAGGCGTAAGAACGACGTTTCAATTGATATATGTCTAAACTGAGAAACAGAAACAGACTTGGAAATGGAAGGTTAAAAACCGGTCAGCTATGCCGTCAAAAGAATCAAGGGCTGCAGTACAATGGTAGCTACCGAGTGGCTATAAGCCTATTTAGCTATCTCTCTGAGATTGTTCCGAATCCAACCCTCCATCCCGTTGTAGCCATCCCAGATTTGGTGACTATGGATACTGTACATTCATAACCCCTCAGCTCAGCCATGCTAAAGCGAATAGGCCGAAATAGAACAGGTAGACTGCGAGGGTCTAACCTGGATTGGCTCCAATCCAGTGGTTCGAATCCCGCTCACCCTTGGTTCTGAGCAAAAATGTACTAACCTTGCGGTAATTCTTTGAATCCAGTTGATGGCGCGGCAGTTTTTCGGGGACCAGTGCACCACTGCATCCTGCACGGATAGCACCACCCTGCATTTTCATAGGACCTATCTCTAAGGCTGCTGGCTCTATTTAAGACTGTTAAATAAGTCTTCTTGCGAAAGTGACAAGAGATTCTTGATTTGTATGGCAATGTGACAACAGTGCAAGGTGCGTGTCCAAAGCCTAGCCGGATTAACGGTCTCAGTCTCCTCCGAGGCGGTCGGGTCAAATCCCACTGTATGCGGCTTTTATCGCCGAACAGTATCAGCGGTCGTAAACTAGAAACTCGGAGACAAATCATTTGTAGTCGGAGAAAAGTACATTGCCAAGGTAATCTGTTGAAATGTCTGGAGCCGAGCAAACATGTTTCTCAGTATGTGTTCAGGGGCAGCACCACCCATTCTCATAGGCTTATGCTAAGGCTGTTCTTTGGACTTCTAAAGCTGATTTAATATATCCTCTTTGCGCAAGCTGACCAAGGAAGAGATCTAAGCTGGGTACCTGTTGCAATGCTGTTGACAACATGAAGGGTATGTATGGTAGACGTGGCCACGAGCGGTTAAGGCGCTGGATTAAGGCTTCAGTCTCTCGGAGGCGTGGTTCAAATCCACGCTGCCAGGCTTTTATCCTTTCTGAAAGTATACAGCTGGTCGTAAAAGAATACTCGGCAGGCAAATCATTTGCGATTAGGCCCAGGGCAGGGATTACTCTGGAGGCAAGTCATGAAAAGGGATGGATCACCAAAACGGTCCTCTATCAGCAAAAAATCTGGGAGTGGGTGAGCTATTCTTAACATCCGTATATACTCGAGTATACCGGACCTTCGAGTATAAGCCAGATGGCACCCATTTTTGCACTCAAAAAATTAGAAAAGATGATTGACCGAGTATAAGCCGAGGGGTATACAGTAACCCTAATAACTTTCACTGTAGATGTTTGGAAACTACAACTCCAGCATGCTTGGTTGCGGGGAGTTGTAGTTTCCAACCACCTATAGTAAAAAGGGTAATGTGGGGGGTCTGCATGGCATACTGTCCCCCAGCCCCCTCCCCCAGTACCCCAAGCCCTCCCCCCCCAGGCTGTTTAACTAGACAAATAGACAACCGCTAACAAACATTTATGTCTTTAAATGAAAATGTACACCAACATCACCATTAATTCCAATTAGAAGTACAAAGTCGAATCTTGGGATGTAAAGATTTCTGATCATTTTCAGCGCTGCACGATCAGCAGAATGACCCATTGTTGCAGTCAGAGATCTCTCCAAAGTCAGTGCGTTATAGGAAAAGGGGGACAGTTCCAGATAGTCATTCTGCTGAAAGGATGTTTAACCTTGGTTTTGTGTAGGCATACAGTAAACAGCATGCATACTGTCCACCCCAGCCTCCCCCCAGTACCCCCAGCCCTCCTCCCCCAGTCCCCCCAAGCTCACTTACCCGTACCTGGTTTCAGTCTTCCTCTCTCTGCAATCCAGAGGCAGCCGCGAGTCCGGCGGCAGTTCCCATTACTGCTTCGCGGCCCGCGATGACGTCATCCCGCCAGCGTGCAGCTACTCAATCGCCGCAACTGCGCGAGAATTACTAGGAACTGCCGGCCGGAGATAGTGGCTGCCTCTGGATGAAGGTAATTTTTTCTGACTCGAGTATAAGCCGAGGCAAGGTTTTAGGTAATTCTAAATCTAAAAACCTCGGCTATACTCGAGTATATAAGTAGTCAAAAATCGATTGGTGGCTTTCAGTCAACCATTGAACGGTCTATTTCAAAGGGAGGTTCCGTTTGACGGACAACTATTTAAATAATGGCAGAGATTCCTCTTATAGGGTATTGTCTGAAGCAAATTCACAAGCTTTAAACTGACTGAAGCCTCTGAGCATCAAGAATGAGTTCACCACCCTGCATTCATAGGCCTTAATCTCTAAGGCGTTCTTTGGATCTTATTTAATGCTGATTTTAAATATATCTCTTTGCTGCAAAAGCGACAAGGAAGGATTTCTTGAATGCTTGGGTACCTTTGGCAATGCTGTGTTTGACCACCATGCTCTGATGGTAAGCGTGGCGAAGGGTCTAAGGCGCTGGATTAAGGCTCCAGTTCTTCCGGAGGCGTGGGTTCAAATCCCACCGTGCCAGGCTTTTATCCTTTCTTGAAAGTAATACAGCTGGTCGTAAACCCGAGAATACTGGCAGACAAATCATTTTGCTATAGTCCAACGAGGGACAGGGATTCTGAGGCAATAGTAATGAAAGGGATGGGATCACCAAAAAAGAGGTCCTCTATCAGCAAAAACTGGGAGGTGAGCATTTTAATAGTCAAAATCGATTGTGTGGCTTTTCAGTCAATCCATTAAGGGTCTATTTCAAAGGAGGTATCCGTTTGACGGCATATTTTAAATAATGGCAGAGATTCCTCCTAATAGGGCTATTAGTCTGAAGCATTCAAAAGCTTTAACTGACTAAGCCTCTAGAGCATCAAGGGGGGCTGTTCAGAATCGGACAAGTGTCAAAAGTTGAAATTCTAAACTGATGGAAAAGACAGATTCTGTGGGAATGGAAGTAAACCCTGTCAGCTCAGCCAGCTAAAAGGGGAATCAGGCTGCCACGTACAAGGTAGCGTGACCGAGGGTCTAAAGGCGCTGGATTTAGGCTCCAGTCTCTCTGGAGGCATGTGTTCGAATGCCCACCGCTGCCATCCTTTGCACATCCCAGATTATGTGGATATGAAATTAAAACCTGGTCAGCTCAGAGCTAAAAGGGGAATCAGGCCGCCATATACAAGGTAGCTGGCCGGCGGTCTAAGGCGCTGGATTTAGGCTCCAGTGCTCTCTGGAGGCGTGGGTTCGAATCCCACCGCTGCCATCCTTTGGTTTTTCTTGAGCAAAAATGTACAATTGCAAGGTAATCTGTGAACTGCGCAGTGAGCGCGAGCAAAAAGCTTTTTCATGGGACAGCACCACCCTGCATTCCTGCATTCTGGGACAGCACCACCCTGCATTCTCATAGGCCTATCTCTAAGGCTGTTCTTTGGATTCTTATTAATGCTGATTTAAATAATCCTTCTTTGCTGCAAAAGCTGACAAGAAGGATTCTTGAATGCTTGGGTACCTTGGCAATGCTGTTTTGACCACCATGCAAGGTAGCGTGCGAGCGCTTAAGGCGCTGGATTAAGGCTCCAGTCTCTCCAGAGGCGTGGGTTCAAATCCCAATGCGCCAGGCTTTTATCCTTTCTTGAAAGTAAATACAGCTGCGTCGTAAACCCAGAAATACTCGGCAGACAAATCATTTTGTATAGTCCAACGAGGGCAAGGGATTCCGAGGCAAAAGTCATGAAAGGATGGGATCACCAAAAAGAGGTCCTATATCAGCAAAAAATCTGGGAGGTGTGAGCTTTTAAATACCGTATATACTCGAGTATAAGCCGACTCGAGTATAAGCGAGGCACCCATTTTGCCTCAAAAATTAGAAAGATGATTGACCCAGAGTATAAGCGAGGGTATACAGTAACCCTAAAACTTTCACTGTAGATGTTTGGAAAACTACAACTCCCAGCATGCTTGGTGCTGGGAGTTGTAGTTTCCAACCACCTATAGTAAAAAGGTAATGTGGGTGTCTGCATGCATACTGTCCCCCCAGCCCTCCCCCCAGTACCCCCAGCCCCCCCCAGGGCTGCTTTAATAGACAAATAGACAACCGCTAAACAAACATTTATTGTCCTTTAATGAAATCTGTACCCAACATCACCATTAATTCCAATGAGAAGTACAAAGTCCATCTTGGGGGATTTACAGATTTGATCATTTTCAGTGCACAGTCTCAGCAGAATGACCCATTGTTGCAGTCAGAGATCTCTCCAAAGTGCAGTGCTTTATAGAAAAGGGGGACAGTTCCCAGATAGTCATTCGCTGAAAGGAGTCCTAACCTTGTTTTTGTGAGGCATACAGTAAACAGGATGGCATTACTGTCCCCCCAGCCTCCCCCAGTTACCCCCAGCCCTCCCCCAGTCCCCCCCAGCTACTTACCCGTACCTGGTTTCAGTCTCCTCTCTCTGCAATCCAGAGGCGACGCGAGTCCGGCCGCAGTCCCATATAGCTTCGGGCTGCGCGATGACGTCATCCCGCCAGCGTGCGAGATGACGTCATCGCGCAACGCGAAGAATACTAGGAATGCCGGCCGACTCGTGGCTGCCTTGGATTTGAAGGTAGTTTCTTCTGATCGGAGTATAAGCCAGTCAAGGTTTTTGGTTAATTTCTAAATCTAAAACCTCGGTTTAACTCGACGTATTAACGTAGTCAAACATCGATTGTGTGGCTTTTAAGTCAAACCCATAAGGTTCTATTTCAAAAGGAGGGATCCGTTGACGGAACAACTATTTTAAATAGATGGCAGAGGATTTCCCTAATAGGGCTATTAGTCTGAAGCAATTCCCAAGCTTTAACTGACTAAGCTCTAGAGCATCAAGAGTGTCAACAATCATTGCATTCTACTATGGACACATTGAAGAAGGTAAACTGGACTCGCCTAAAGGGAGCAGACTCCAGTCATGAAGGCGTTGGACTGTGGTTCCAGCTCTTAGAGCTGATTGTGATTCGAGCCTTCGCTGACATCAGCTTTGACAATTCGGAGGATTAAACTTGTGTCAGCAATAGGGGTATTGGCAATCGACTTTTGCCCTCCAGAAGGTAGCGTGGCCGAGCGGTCTAAGGCGGCTGGATTAAGGCTCCAGTCTACTGAGGCGGCGTGGTTCAAATCCCACCGCTTGCCAGGCTTTTATCATTTCTTGAAAAATAATACAGCTGGTCGTAAACCGAAATACTCGGCTAGACAAATTTGCTATAGTCCACACGAGTGGAGGGATTCCACTGAGGCAAATAGTCATGAAAGGGATGGGATCCCAAAAAGAGGTCACTCTATCAGCAAAAAACGGGAGGTGAAATTTTAAATAGTCAAATGATTGTGTGGCTTTTCAGTCAATCCATTAAGGGTCTATTTCAAGGAGGTATCCGTTTGACGGCAACTATTTTAAAATATAGGCAGTGATTCCTCCTATAATTGGGCTATTAGCTCTGAAGCAATTCACAAGCTTTAACTGACTAAAGCATCTAGAGCTCAAGGGAGGTCGTTCAGATACAAGACAGTGTCAAAGTTGAAATTTCTAAACTGATGGAAAAGAACAGATTTGATGGATGGAAATGAGCGTAAACCCTTCAGACTCAGCCAGCTAAAAGGGGAAAATCAGGCTTGCCACGTACAACGGTGGCTGGTGACCGAGGGTCGGTCGTAAGGGCTGGATTTTAGGCTCAGTCTCTCTGCGACGGCATGTGTTCGAATGCCACGCTGCCATCACCTTGCCATGCCCAGATTTGTGGATATGGAAATAAACCCTGGTCAGCTAGCAGCTAAAGGGGAATCAAGCGCCATAGACAAGGTCAGCTTGGACGAGCGGTCTAAGGCGTGGATTTAGGCTCCAGTTCTCTCTGGAGGCGTGGTGCGAATCCCAACGCTGCATCCTCTTTGGTTTTCTGGGCAAAAAGGTACAATTGCAGGTCAATCTGTTGAACTGAACGCAGTGGTGAGCGCGAGAGCAAAAATTTCTTACGCTTTTTTCACTGGGACAGCACCACTCGCTTGCATTCGGGAAACACTGTGATCATAGGGCTTAATCTTCTAAGGCTGTTTTTGGACGTCTTATTTAATGCTGATTAAATATATCCTTCTTTGCTTGCAACAAAAGCTGACAAGGAAGGATTCTGTGGATGCTTGGGTACTTGGACAATGCTGTTTTGACCGACCATGCAAGTGAGGTGTGCCGAGGGCCTAGGGATGGATTAAGCGATCCAGTCTATCACAGAGGCGTGGGTTCAAATCCCCACTGCTGCCAGGGCTTTATCTTTCTTGAAAGTATTATACAGCATGGGCGTAAACCCAGAAATATCGGCAGACCAAATCATTTTGCTATAGTAGGCATGGACACACTGTACAATTGCAGTAATTTTCTGTTGAACTGTGCAGTTGAGCGCGAGCAAAAATTTTCTCTCAGCTATTCATGGGACAGCCACCCCCCTGCATTTCTCATAGGCCTTAATCGCTTAAGGCTGTTCTTTTGGACTTCTTAGTTAATGCTGATTTAAACAAGCATTCAAGAATCCTTCCTTGTCAGCTTTTGCAGCAAAGAAGGATTCTTGAATGCTTGGGTACCTTTGGCAATGCTGTTTTGACCACCATGCAAGGTAGCGTGGCCGAGCGGTCTAAGGCGCCGGATTAAGGCTCCAGTCTCTCCGGAGGCGTGGGTTCAAATCCCACCGCTGCCAGGCTTTTATCCTTTCTTGAAAGTAATACAGCTGGTCGTAAACCCAGAAATACTCGGCAGACAAATCATTTTGCTATAGTCCAACGAGGGCAAGGGATCCCTGAGGCAAAAGTCATGAAAGGGATGGGATCACCAAAAAAGAGGTCCTCTATCAGCAAAAAAATCTGGGAGGTGAGCTTTTAAATACCGTATATACTCGAGTATAAGCCGACTCTGAGTATAAGCCGAGGCACCCATTTTTGCCTCAAAAATTAGAAAAGATGATTGACCCGAGATAAGCCGAGGGGATACAATAACCCTAATAACTTTCCACTGTAGATGTTTGGAAACTACAACTCCCAGCATGCTTGGTTGCTGGGAGTTGTAGTTTCCAACCACCTATAGAAAAGGTAATGTGGGTGTCTGCATGGCATACTGTCCCCCCAGCCCTCCCCCCAGTACCCCCAGCCCTCCCCCCAGGGCTGCTTTAATAGACAAATAGACAACCGCTAACAAACATTTATTGTCCTTTAAATGAATCTGTACACCAACATCACCCTTAATTCCAATAGAAAGCAAAGTACAAGTCCTGAATCTTGGGGATTTACAGATTTCTGATCATTTTCAGCCTGCACAGATCAGCAGAATGACCCATTGTTGCAGTCAGAGATCTCTCCAAAGTGCAGTGCGTATAGAAAAGGGGGACAGTTCCAGATAGTCATTCTGCTGAAAGGAGGTCCTAACCTTGGTTTTGTGTGGGCATACAGTAAACAGGCATGGCATACTGTCCCCCAGCCCTCCCCCCAGTCCCCCAGCCCTCCCAGCCCCCCCAGCTCACTTACCCGTACCTGGTCTTCAGTCTTCCTCTCTCTGCAATCCAGAGGCAGCCGCGAGTCCGGCCGGCAGTTCCCATTACTGCTTCGCGGCTGCGCGATGACGTCATCCCGCCAGCGTGCGAGATGACGTCATCGCGCAACCGCGAAGAAACTACTAGGAACTGCCGGCCGGACTCGTGGCTGCCTCTGGATTGAAGGTAAGTTTCTTCTGACTCGAGTATAGCCGAGTCAAGGTTTTTAGGTTAATTTTTAAATCTAAAAACCTCGGCTTATACTCGAGTATATACGGTAGTCAAAATCGATTGTGTGGCTTTTCAGTCAACCCATTAAGGGTCTATTTCAAAGGAGGTATCCGTTTGACGGCAACTATTTTAAATAATGGCAGAGATTCCTCCTAATAGGGCTATTAGTCTGAAGCAATTCACAAGCTTTAACTGACTAAGCCTCTAGAGCATCAAGGGAGGCAGTTCAGATACGACAAGTGTCAAAAGTTGAAATTCTAAACTGATGGAAAAGAACAGATTCTGTGGAAATGGAAGTAAACCCTGTCAGCTCAGCAGCTAAAGGGGAATCGACTGCCACGTACAAGGTAGCGTGACCGAGCGGTCTAAGGGCTGGATTTAGGCTCCAGTCTCTCTGGAGCATGTGTTCGAATGCCACCGCTGCCATCCCTTTGCCATCCAGATTCTGTGGATATGGAATTAAACCCTGTCAGCTCAGCCAGCTAAAGGGGAATCAGCTGCACGCAGGTAGGGGCCGAGCGGTCTAAGGGCTGGATTAGGCTCCAGTCTCTCTGGAGGCGTGGGTTCAATCCCACCGCGCCAGGCTTTATCCTTTCTGAAAATAATACAGCTGGTCGTAAACCCAGAAATACTCGGCAGACAAATCATTTTGCTATAGTCCAACGAGGGCAAGGGATTCCCTGAGGCCAAAAGTCATGAAGGGATGGGATCACCAAAAAGAGGTCCTCTATCAGCAAAAAATCTGGGAGGTGAGCATTTTAAATAGTCAAAATCGATTGTGTGGCTTTTCAGTCAATCCATTAAGGGTCTATTTCAAAGGAGGTATCCGTTTGACGGCAACTATTTTAAATAATGGCAGAGATTCCTCCTAATAGGGCTATTAGTCTGAAGCAATTCACAAGCTTTAACTGACTAAGCCTCTAGAGCATCAAGGGAGGCTGTTCAGATACGACAAGTGTCAAAAGTTGAAATTCTAAACTGATGGAAAAGAACAGATTCTGTGGAAATGGAAGTAAACCCTGTCAGCTCAGCCAGCTAAAAGGGGAATCAGGCTGCCACGTACAAGGTAGCGTGACCGAGCGGTCTAAGGGGCTGGATTTAGGCTCCAGTCTCTCTGGAGGCATGTGTTCGAATGCCACCGCTGCCATCCCTTTGCCATCCCAGATTCTGTGGATATGGAATTAAACCCTGTCAGCTCAGCCAGCTAAAGGGGAATCAGGCCGCCATATACAAGGTAGCGTGGCCGAGCGGTCTAAGGCGCTGGATTTAGGCTCCAGTCTCTCTGGAGGCGTGGGTTCGAATCCCACCGCTGCCATCCCTTTGGTTTTCTTGAGCAAAAATGTACAATTGCAAGGTAATCTGTTGAACTGCGCAGTGAGCGCGAGCAAAAATGTTCTCTCAGCTTTTTTCATGGGACAGCACCACCCTGCATTCTCATAGGCCTTAATCTCTAAGGCTGTTCTTTGGACTTCTTATTTAATGCTGATTTAAATATATCCTTCTTTGCTGCAAAAGCTGACAAGGAAGGATTCTTGAATGCTTGGGTACCTTTGGCAATGCTGTTTTGACCACCATGCAAGGTAGCGTGGCCGAGCGGTCTAAGGCGCTGGATTAAGGCTCCAGTCTCTCCGGAGGCGTGGGTTCAAATCCCACCGCTGCCAGGCTTTTATCCTTTCTTGAAAGTAATACAGCTGGTCGTAAACCCAGAAATACTCGGCAGACAAATCATTTTGCTATAGTCCAACGAGGGCAAGGGATTCCCTGAGGCAAAAGTCATGAAAGGGATGGGATCACCAAAAAAGAGGTCCTCTATCAGCAAAAAATCTGGGAGGTGAGCTTTTTAAATAGTCAAAATCGATTGTGTGGCTTTTCAGTCAATCCATTAAGGGTCTATTTCAAAGGAGGTATCCGTTTGACGGCAACTATTTTAAATAATGGCAGAGATTCCTCCTAATAGGGCTATTAGTCTGAAGCAATTCACAAGCTTTAACTGACTAAGCCTCTAGAGCATCAAGGGAGGCTGTTCAGATACGACAAGTGTCAAAAGTTGAAATTCTAAACTGATGGAAAAGAACAGATTCTGTGGAAATGGAAGTAAACCCTGTCAGCTCAGCCAGCTAAAAGGGGAATCAGGCTGCCACGTACAAGGTAGCGTGACCGAGCGGTCTAAGGGTTTTCTTTAGCAGCTGTGTCAGTCATACCAGTAATGTGCCGCTAATTCCCAAAACCTACGGACAATGGAATTTTGAATTTGCTCATGTTCCTAGTCGTTGCTGGGGCAACACCGATTGGCTAATATCTTTTCACAATGGCTAAAACATCACTGTGGCTTAGCTGGTTAAAGCGCCTGTCTCGTAAACAGGAGATCCTGAGTTCAAATCTCACAGTGCTGCTGTTTGTCTTTCAACCATGGGTTTTTCTCATTTTCATGATATTGCTTTGGCATAGAAATGTATAATTTAAGGCACCGTAGTACATAGATTTAAAATCTCCATTCAAAATGTACACTTCAATTGTCTCATTAACTAAACATTCCCCCAAAGCAAGACAATTCTTTCTTTCTTGTCTCTTAGTTTTTATTTTGTCTTTCTGTCACTGCATTATAAAAATATGTTGTATTTCTGTAGGGACCATGGACAATATATAATGGAATTGTATGTACATATAAATGTAAATTAATTTTTTTACTAAATGTATGTGTTACAACCTGCTAAGTTTCCATATGACCGTAAGGCTGTGATGGCCGGTGGTTAGGCGTGGACTCGAATCCATAGGGTCTCCCTGCACCCGCCAGTGTTAAGGGCTTGTATTAGATAGTGGCTAAGAGGTGTTATAGGAGCCACTATCTAATCACGCCCTTACACACTTGGCTGTGATATGCTAATTGGGATTTTCCGGGTCCATAATTGCCACAGATTCTTGTACAGTCATTCTGAATTGAGAAAGCCAGTCGGATGACTAGCGAAACGTCTTCAAGAACTAAACTTCAAGTCCTATTGACTAATTGAATACAACAGATATACCATGGCCTGGATGAATGAGAACCTTCACAAGCTCCATTCAAATGTACCTTCAATTGTGCTCATTATCTAAATCATTCCCCACAAGACAAGACAATTCTTGCTTTCTTGTCATCTTAGTTTTTAATTTTTTTGTCTTCTGTCCTGCATATAATATGTTGTATTTCGTAGGGACCAGGACAATATATTAATGAATTGTATGTACATATAAATGTAAATTATTTTTTTACTAAATGTATGTGTTACAACCTGCTAAGTTTCCTTTTGAACCGTAAGGCTGTGATGGCCGAGTGGTTAGGCGTGGGACTCAAATCCAATAGGGTCTCCCTGCACGGTTCAAATCCTGTCACAGCGTTCAACTTTATAATAGTGATTATTTAAAACCCACTTTCTATAAAGAATTGTTCTTTAGCACCTGTGTCAGTCATCCAGTAATGTGCCGCTAATTCACAAAAACCTACGCAATAGATATTTTGAATTTGCTCAGGGTCCTAGTCATTTCTGGGGCAACACGATTGCTAAATATCTTTTCACAATGGCTAAAACAGCACTGTGGCTTAGCTGGTTAAAGCGCCTGTCTCGTAAACAGGATCCTGAGTTCAAATCTCAGCAGTGCTTACTGTTGTCTTTCAACCAAAGGGTTTTTCTCACTTTTCATGATATTTCTGTGGCTAGAAATGTATATTTAAGGCAACGTAGTACATAGATTAAAATCTCCATTCAAAATGTACACTTCAATTGTGCTCATTACTAACATTCCCCCAAGACAAGACAATTCTCTTTCTTGTCATCTTAGTTAATTTGTCTTTCTGTCACCTGAATATAATAGTTGTATTTCTGTAGGGACCACGACAATATATTAATGGAATGTGTATGTACATATAAATGTAAATTAATTTTTTTACTAAATGTATGTGTTAAAACTGCTAAGTTTACAATGAACGAAGGCTGTGATGGCCGAGTGGTTAAGGCGTTGGACTCGAAATCCAATAGGGTCTCCCTGCACAGGTTCAAATCCTGTTCACAGCGTTCAACTATAATATGATTATTTAAAACCACTTTCTTATAAAGAATTGTTCTTAGCACCTGTGTCAGTCAACCAGTATGTGACGCTTATTCATAAAAACCACGGACAATGGTATTTTGAATTTGCTTATGGTCCTAGTATTTCTGGGCAACACAGATTGCTAATATCTTTTCACAATGGCTAAAACAGGCACTGTGGCTTAGCTGGTTAAGCGCCGGTCTCGTAACAGGAGATCCTGAGTTCAAATCTCAGCAGTGCCTACTGTTGTCTTTCAACAACCAAGGGTTTTTCTCACTTTTCATGATTTCTGTGGCATAGAAATGTATAATTTAAGGCAACGTAGTACATAGATTTAAAATCTCCATTCAAAATGTACACTTCAATTGTGCTCATTAACTAAACATTCCCCCAAAACAAACAATTCTTTCTTTCTTGTCATCTTAGTTTTAATTTTGTCTTTCTGTCACTGCATTATAATATTTGTATTCTGTAGGGACCATGGACAATATATTATGGAATTTGTATGTACATATAAATGTAAATTAATTTTTTTACTAATGTATTTGTTACAACCTGCTAGTTTCCATATGACCGTAGGCTGTGATGGCCGAGTGGTTAAGGCGTTGGACTCGAAATCCAATAGGGTCTCCCTGCACCCACAAGTTAAGGGCGTGATTAGATAGTGGCTAAGAGGTGTTATAGGACCACATCTAATCACGCCCTTAACACTTGGCTGTGATATGCTAATTGGGATTTTCCAGGGTACATAATTGCCACAGAGTCTTGTACAAGTCATTCTGAATTGAGAAACCAGTCGGATGACTAGCGAAACGTCTTCAAGACTAAACTTCATTCCAGTTGATCTAATTGAATACACAGATAACCATGGCCTGGATGAATGAAGACCTTCACAAGCTCCATTCAAAATGTACACTTTAATTGTGCTCATTATCTAAACATCCCCAAAGACAAGACAATTCTTTCTTTCTTGTCATCTAGTTTTAATTTTGTCTTTCTGTCACTGCATTATATATGTAGTATTTCTGTAGATGGACAATATATTAATGGAATGTGTATGTACATATAAATGTAAATTCATTTTTTTACTAAATGTATGTGTTACAACCTGCTAAGTTTACATGTAACGTAAGGCTGTGATGGCCGAGTGGTTAGGGCGTGGGCTCCGAATCCAATAGGGTCTCCCTGCACAGGTTCAATCCTGTTCACAGCGTTCAACTTTATAATAGTGATTATTAAAACCCACTTTCTTATAAAGAATGTTTCTTTAGCCCTGTGTCAGTCATACCAGTAATGTGCCGCTAATTCACAAAACCTACGGACAATGGATATTTTGATTTGCTCATGGTCCAGTCATTTCTGGGGCAACACAGATTGCTAAATATCTTTTCACAATGGCTAAACAGGCACTGTGGCTTCTGGTTAAAGCGCCTGTCTCGTAAACAGGAGATCCTGAGTTCAAATCTCAGCAGTGCCTACTGTTTGTCTTTCAACCAAAGGGTTTTTCTCACTTTCATATATTTTTCTGTGGCAAGAAATGTATAATTTAAGGCAACGTAGTACATAGATTTAAAATCTCCATTCAAAATGTACACTTCAATTGTGCTCATAACTAACATTCCCCAAAGACAAGCCAATTCTTGCTTTCTTGTCATCTTAGTTTTTAATTTTGTCTTTCTGTCACTGAATTATAATATGTTGTATTTCTGTAGGGACCACGGACAATATATTAATGGAATGTGTATGTACATATAAATGTAAATTAATTTTTTTACTAAATGTATGTGTTACAACCTGCTAAGTTTACAAGTGAACGTAAGGCTGTGATGGCCGAGTGGTTAAGGCGTTGGACTCGAAATCCATATGGTTCCCTGCACAGGTTCAAATCCTGTTCACAGCGTTCACTTTATATACTATGATTATTAAAACCCACTTCTTTAAAGAATTGTTCTTTAGCACCTGTGTCAGTCATACCGTAATGTGACGCTATTCATAAAACCTACGGACAATGGATTTTTAGAATTTGCTTATGTCCTAGTTATTTCTGGGGCAACACAGATTGCTAAATATCTTTTCACAATGGCTAAACAGGCACTGTGGCTTAGCTGGTTAAAGCCCTGCTCGTAAACAGGAGATCCTGAGTTCAAATCTCAGCAGTGCCTACTGTTTGTCTTTCAACCAAAGGGTTTTTCTCACTTTTCATGATATTTCTGTGGCATAGAAATGTATAATTTAAGGCACGTAGTACATAGATTTAAAATCTCCATTCAAATGTACACTTCAATTGTGCTCATTAACTAAACATTCCCCCAAGACAAGACAATTCTTTCTTTCTGTCATCTTAGTTTTTAATTTTGTCTTTCTGTCACTGCATTATAATATGTTGTATTTCTGTAGGGACCATGGACAATATATTAATGGAATTTTGTATTCATATATGTAAATTAATTTTTTATCTAAATGTATGTGTTACAACCTGCTAAGTTCCATATGACCGTAAGGCTGTGATGGCCGAGTGGTTAAGGCGTTGGACTCGAAATCCAATAGGGTCTCCCTGCACACAGCCAGTGTTAAGGGCTTGATTAGATAGTGGCTAAAGGTGTTATAGGAGCCACTATCTAATCACGCCCTTAACACTTGCTGTGAATGCTAATTGGGATTTCCAGGGTACATAATTGCCACAGAGTCTTGTACAAGTCATTCTGAATTGAGAAAGCCAGCGGATGACTAGCGAAACGTCTTCAAGAACTAAACTTCAAGTCCAGTTGATCTAATTGAATACAACAGATATACCTGGCCTGGATGAATGAGAACCTTCACAAGCTCCATTCAAAATGTACACTTTAATTGTGCTCATTATCTACATAACTCCCCCAAAGACAAGACAATTCTTGCTGTCTTGAATTATAATATGTTGTATTTCTGTAGGGACCACGGACAATATATTAATGGAATGTGTATGTACATATAAATGTAAATTAATTTTTTTACTAAATGTATGTGTTACAACCTGCTAAGTTTACAACTAAACGTAAGGCTGTGATGGCCGAGTGGATAAGGCGTTGGACTCGAAATCCAATAGGGTCTCCCTTCACAGGTTCAAATCCTGTTCACAGCGTTCAACTTTAAATACTGATTATTTAAAACCCACTTTCTTATAAAAAATTGTTCTTTAGCACCTGTGTCAGTCATACCAGTAATGTGACGCTTATTCATAAAAACCTACGGACAATGGATATTTTGAATTTGCTTATGGTCCTAGTTATTTCTGGGGAAACACAGATTGCTAAATATCTTTTCACAATGGCTAAAACAGGCACTGTGGCTTAGCTGGTTAAAGCGCCTGTCTCGTAAACAGGAGATCCTGAGTTCAAATCTCAGCAGTGCCTACTGTTTGTCTTTCAACCAAAGGGTTTTTCTCACTTTTCATGATATTTCTGTGGCATAGAAATGTATAATTTAAGGCAACGTAGTACATAGATTTAAAATCTCCATTCAAAATGTACACTTCAATTGTGCTCATTAACAAAACATTCCCCCAAGACAAGACAATTCTTCTTTCTTTGTCATCTTAGTTTTTAATTTTGTCTTTCTGTCACTGCATTATAATATTTTGTATTTGTTAGGGCATGGACAATAATTAATGAATTTGTATGTACATATAATGTAAATAAATTTTTTACTAATGATGTGTTACAACCTGCTAAGTTTCCATATACGTAAGGCTGTGATGGCCGAGTGGTTAAGGCGTTGGACTCGAAATCCTAGGGATCTCCTGCACACAGCCAGTGTTAAGGGCGTGATTAGATAGTGGCTAAGAGGTGTTATAGGAGCCACTATCTAATCACGCCCTAAACTTGGCTGTGATATGCTAATTGGGATTTTCCAGGGTACATAATTGCCACAGAGTCCGTACAAGTCATTCTGAATTGAAACGCCAGTCGGATGACTAGCGAAACGTCTAAGAACTAAACTTCAATCCATTTGATCTAATTGAATACAACAGATATACCATGGCCTGGATGAATGAGACCTTCACAAGCTCCATTCAAAATGTACACTTAATTGTGCTCATTATAAACTCCCCAAAGACAAGACAATTCTTTCTTTCTTGTCATCTTAGTTTTTAATTTTGTCTTTCTGTCACTGCATTATAATATGTAGTATTTCTGTAGGGATCGGGACAATATTAATGGAATGTGTATGTACATATAAATGTAAATTCATTTTTTACTAAATGTATGTGTTACAACCTGCTAAGTTTACTGTATCGTAAGGCTGGGATGGCCGAGTGGTTAAGGCGTTGGACTCGAAATCCAATAGGGTCTCCCCACAGGTTCAAATCCTGTTCACAGCGTTCAACTTATAATAGTGATTATTTAAAACCACTCCTTATAAGAATTGTCTTTAGCACCTGGTCAGTCATACCAGTAATGTGCCGCTAATTCACAAAAACCTACGGACAATGGATATTTTGAATTTGCTCTGGTCCTAGTCATTTCTGGGGCAACACAGATTGCTAAATATCTTTCACAATGGCTAAACAGGCACTGTGGCTTAGCTGGTTAAAGCGCCTGTCTCGTAACAGGAGATCCTGAGTTCAAATCTCAGCAGTGCCTACTGTTTGTCTTATCAACCAAGGTTTTTCTCACTTTTCATGATATTTCGTGGCATAGAATGTATAATTTAAGGCAACGTAGTACATAGATTTAAAATCTCCATTCAAATGTACACTTCATTGTGCATTAACTAACATTCCCCCAAAGACAAGACAATTCTTGCTTTCTTGTCATCTTAGTTTTTAATTTTTGTCTTTCTGTCACTGCATTATAATATGTTGTATTTCTGTAGGGCCATGCACTATATTAATGAAATGTATGTACATATAATGTAAATTATTTTTTAAATGTATGTGTTACAACCTGCTAAGTTCTTTTGACCGTAAGGCTGTGATGGCCGAGTGGTTAAGCGTTGGACCGAAATCCAATAGGGTCTCCCTGCACAGTTCAAATCCTGTTCACAGCGTTCAACTTTATATAGTGATTATTTAAAACCCACTTTCTTATAAAGAATTTTTCTTTAGCACCTGTGTCAGTCATACCAGTAATGTGCCGCTAATTCACAAAACCCGGACAATGATATTTTGAATTTGCTCATGGTCCTAGTCATTTCTGGGCAACACAGATTGCAAATATCTTTTCACAATGGCTAAAACAGGCACTGTGGCTTAGCTGGTTAAAGCGCCTGTCTCGTAAACAGGGATCCTGATTCAAATCTCAGCATGCTTACTGTTTGTCTTTCAACCAAGGGTTTTTCTCACTTTTCATGATATTTCTGTGGCATAGAAATGTATAATTTAAGCAAACGTAGTACATAGATTTAAAATCTCCATTCAAATGTACACTTCAATTGTGCTCATTACTAAACATTCCCCCAAAGACAAGACAATTCTTGCTTTCTTGTCATCTTAGTTTTTAATTTTGTCTTTCTGTCACTAATTAATATGTTTATTTCTGTAGGGACCTGGACAATTATTAATGGAATGTGTATGTACAATAAATGTAAATTATTTTTTTTACAATGTATGTGTTACAACCTGCTAAGTTTACATGTACCGTAAGGCTGTGATGGCCGAGTGTTTAAGGCGTTGGACTCGAAATCCAATAGGGTCTCCCTGCACGGTTCAAACCTGTTCACAGCGTTCACTTTATAAATGATTATTTAAAACCCACTTTCTTATAAAGAATTGTTCTTTAGCACCTGTGTCAGTCAACCAGTAATGTGACGCTATTCACAAAAACCTACGGACAATGGATATTTTGAATTTGCTATGGTCCTAGTTATTCTGGGGCAACACAGATTGCAATATCTTTTCACAATGCTAAACAGGCACTGTGGCTTACTGGTTAAAGCGCCTGTCTCTAAACAGGAGATCCTGAGTTCAAATCTCAGCAGTGCCTACTGTTTGTCTTCAACCAAAGGGTTTTTCTCACTTTTCATGATTTTCTGTGGCATAGAATGTATAATTTAAGGCAACGTAGTCCATAGATTTAAATCTCCATTCAATGTACACTCAATTGTGCTCATTAACTAAACTATCCCCCAAAGACAAGACAATTCTTCTTTCTTGTCATCTTAGTTTTTTTTTGTCTTTCTGTCACTGCATTATAATATGTTGTATTTCTGTAGGGACCATGGACAATATATTAATGGATTTGTATGTACATATAATGTAAATTAATTTTTTTACTAAATGTATGTGTTACAACCTGCTAAGTTTCCATATGACCTTAAGGCTGTGATGGCCGAGTGGTTAAGGCGTTGGACTCGAAATCCAATAGGGTCTCCCTGCACACACCAAGTGTTAAGGGCTGATTAGATAGTGGCTAAGAGGTGTTATAGGAGCCACTATCTAATCACGCCCTTAACCTTGGCTGTGATATGCTAATTGGATTTTCCAGGTACATAATTGCCACGAGTCTGTACAAGTCATTCGAATTGAGAAAGCCAGTCGGATGACTAGCGAAACTCTTCAAGAACTAAACTTCAAGTCCAGTTGATCTAATTGAATACACAGATATACCATGGCCTGGATGAATGAGAACCTTCACAAGCTCCATTCAAATGTACACTTTAATTGTGCTCATTATCTAAACA
Organism: Hymenochirus boettgeri; assembly: GCA_019447015.1. Lineage (NCBI taxonomy): Eukaryota > Metazoa > Chordata > Amphibia > Anura > Pipidae > Hymenochirus > Hymenochirus boettgeri. The sequence goes on from JAACNH010001895.1 coordinate 27,529, forward strand.
TTCCCCCAAAGACAAGACAATTCTTTCTTTCTTGTCATCTTAGTTTTTAATTTTGTCTTCTGTCACTGCATTATATATGTAGTATTTCTGTAGGGATCGTGGACAATATTAATGGAATGTGTATGTACATATAAATGTAAATTCATTTTTTTACTAAATGTATGTGTTACAACCTGCTAAGTTTCCATGTAAACTAAGGCTGTGATGGCCGAGTGGGTTAAGGCGTGGGCTCGAAATCCAATAGGGTCTCCCTGCACAGGTTCAAATCCTGTTCACAGCGTTCAACTTTATAATAGTGATTATTTAAAACCCCACTTTCTTATAAAGAATTGTTCTTTAGCACCTGTGTCTCATACCAGTAATGTGCCGCTAATTCACAAAACCACGGACAATGGATATTTAATTTGCTCATGGTCCTAGTCATTTCTGGGGCAACACAGATTGCTAAATATCTTTTCACAATGGCTAAAACAGGCACTGTGGCTTACTGGTTAAAGCGCCTGTCTCGTAAACAGGAGATCCTGAGTTCAAATCTCAGCAGTGCCTACTGTTTGTCTTTCAACCAAGGGTTTTCTCACTTTTCATATATTTCTGTGGCATGGAATGTATAATTTAAGGCAACGTAGTACATAGATTAAAATCTCCATTCAAAATGTACACTTCAATTGTGCTCATTAACTAAACATTCCCCCAAAGACAAGACAATTCTTGCTTTCTTGTCATCTAGTTTTTAATTTTGTCTTTCTTTCGTCACTGCATTATAATATGTGTATTTCTGTAGGGACCATGGACAATATATTAATGGAATTTGTATGTACATATAAATGTAAATTAATTTTTTTACTAATGTATGTGTTACAACCTGCTAAGTTTCCATATGAACCGTAAGGCTGTGATGGCCGAGTGGTTAAGGCGTTGGACTAAATCCAATAGGGTCCCCTGCACACAGCCAAGTGTTAAGGGCGTGATTAGATAGTGGCTAAGAGGTGTTATAGAGCCACTATCTAATCACGCCCTTACACTTGGCTGTGATATGCTAATTGGGATTTTCCAGGGTACATAATTGCCACGATCTTGTACAAGTCATCTGATTGAGAAAGCCAGTCGGATGACTAGCGAAATCGTCTTCAAGACCTAAACTTCAAGTCCAGTTGATCTAATTGAATACAACGATATACATGGCCTATGATGATGAAAAACCTTCACAGCCATTCAAAATGTACACTTAATTGTGCTCATTATCTAAACATTCCCCCAAAGACAAGACAATTCTCGTTCTGTCTTGAATTATAATATGTTTTTTCTGTAGGGACCCGAGACAATATTTAATGGAATTGTATGTACATATAAATGTAAATTATTTTTTTTACTAAATGTATGTGAACAACCTGCTAAGTTTACAAGAACGTAAGGCTGTGATGGCCGAGTGGTTAGCTTTGGACTCGAAATCCAATAGGGCTCCCTGCACAGTTCAATCGGTCACAGCGTTCAACTTTATAATAGATTATTTTAAACCCACTTTCTTATAAAGAATTGTTCTTTAGCACCTGTGTCAGTCATACCAGTAATGTGCGCTAATCATAAAAACCTACGGAATGATATTTATTTTGCTATGGTCCTAGTATTTCTGGGGCAACACAGATTGCTAAATATCTTTTCACAATGGCTAAAACAGCACTGTGGTTTAGCTATTAAAGCGCTGTCTCTTAAACGGAGATCCAGTGTTCAAATCTCAGCAGTGCCACTGTTGTCTTTCAACAATGGGTTTTCTCACTTTTCATGATATTGCTTTGGATAGAAATGTATAATTTAAGGCAACGTGTACATAGATTAAAATCTCCATCAAAATGTACACTCAATTGTGCTCATTATCTAAACATTCCCCCAAGACAAGACAATTCTTTCTTTCTTGTCATCTAGTTTTTAATTTTTTGTCTTTCTGTCACTGCATTATAATATGTTGTATTTCTGAGGTACCATGGACTATATTAATGGAATGTGTATGTACATATAAATGTAAATTATTTTTTTACTAAATGTATGTGTTACAACCTGCTAAGTTTACATGTGAACATAGACTGTGATCCGAGTGGTTAAGGCGTTGGACCTAAAATCCAATAGGGTCTCCCTGCACAGTTCAAATCCTGTTCACAGCGTTCAACTTATAATAGTGATATTTAAAACCCACTTTCTTATAAAGAATTGTTCTTTAGCCCTGTGTCATCATACCAGTATGTCCGCTAATTCACAAAAACCTACGGACAATGGATATTTTGAATTTGCTCATGGTCCTAGTCTTTCTGGGCAACACAGATTGCAAATTCTTTTCACAATGGCTAAAACAGGCACTGTGGCTTAGCTGGTTAAAGCGCCTGTCTTGTAAACAGGAGATCCTGAGTTCAAATCTCAGCAGTGCCTACTGTTTGTCTTTCAACCAAAGGGTTTTTCTCACTTTCATGATATGCTTTGGCATAGAAATGTATATTTAAGGCAACGTAGTCATAGATTTAACATCCCATTCAAAATGTACATCAATTGTGCTCATTATCTAAACTCCCCCAAAGACAAGAACATTCTTCTTTCTTGTCATCTTAGTTTTTAATTTTGTCTTTCTGTCATGCATTATAATATGTAGTTTCTTCGTAGGGATCGTGGACAATATATTAATGGAATTGTAGTACATATAAATAAATTCATTTTTTACTAAATGTATGTGTTACAACCTGCTAAGTTTACATGAACGTAAGGCTGTGATGGCCGATGGTTTAAGGCGTTGGACTCGAAATCCAATAGGGTCTCCCTGCACAGGTTCAAATCCTGTTCGCGTTCAACTTTATAATAGTGATTATTAAAACCCACTTTCTTATAAAGAATTGTTCTTTAGCACCTGTGTCGTCATACAGTAAGTGGCCGCTAATTCACAAAAACCTACGGACAATGGATATTTTGAATTTGCTCATGGTCCGTATCTTCTGGGGCAACACATTGCTAAATATCTTTTCACAATGCTAAAACAGGCACTGTGGCTTAGCTGGTTAAAGCGCCTGTCTCGTAAACAGGAGATCCTGAGTTCAATCTCAGCAGTGCCTACTGTTTTGTCTTTCAACCAAAGGGTTTTTCTCACTTTTCTGATATTTCTGTGGCATAGAAATGTATATTTAAGGCAACGTAGTACTATATTAAAATCTCCATTCAAAATGTACACTTCAATTGTGCTCATTAAACTAAACATTCCCCCAAACAAGACAATTCTTGCTTTCTTGTCATCTTAGTTTTTAATTGTCTTTCTGTCACTGCATTATAATATGTTGTATTTCTGTAGGGACCATGGACAATATATAATGGAATTTTATGTACATATAAATGTAAATTAATTTTTTTACTAAATGTATGTGTTACAACCTGCTAATTTCCATATGACCGTAAGGCTGTGATGGCCGAGTGGTTAAGGCGTTGGCCTCGAAATCCAATAGGGTCCCCTGCACACACGCCAAGTGTTAAGGGCGTGATTGAATAGGCTAAGAGGTGTTATAGGAGCCACTATCTAATCACGCCTTTACACTTGGCTGTGATATGCTAATGGGATTTTCCAGGGTACATATTGCCACAGTTCTTGTACAAGTCATTCTGATTGAGAAAGCAGTCGGATGACTACGAAACTCTTCAAGAACTAAATTCAAGTCCAGTTGATCTAATTGAATACAACAGATATACCATGGCCTGGATGATGAGAACCTTCACAAGCTCCATTCAAAATGTACACTTTAATTGTGCTCATTATCTAAACATTCCCCCAAGCAAGACAATTCTTGCTTTCTTGTCATCTTAGTTTTTAATTTTTGTGTCTTTCTGTCACTGCATTATAATATGTTGTATTTCTGTAGGACCATGGACAATATATTATGAATGTTTATGTACATAAATGTAAATTAATTTTTTTACTAAATGTATGTGTTACAACCTGCTAAGTTTACTGAACAAAGGCTGTGATGGCCAAGTGGTTAAGGCGTTGGACTCGAAATCCAATAGGGTCTCCCTGCACAGGTTCAAATCCTGTTCACAGCGTCAACTTTATAATAGTGATTATTTAAAACCCACTTTCTTATAAAGAATTGTCTTTAGCACCTGTGTCAGTCATACAGTAATGTCCGCTAATTCACAAAACCTACGGACATGGATATTTTGAATTTGCTCATGGTCCTAGTCATTCTGGGGCAACACAGATTGCTAAATATCTTCACAATGGCTAAAACAGGCACCTGTGGCTTAGCTGGTTAAAGCCCTGTCTCGTAAACAGGAGATCCTGAGTTCAAATCTCAGCAGTGCCTACTGTTTGTCTTTCAACCAAGGGTTTTTCTCACTTTTCATGATATTTCTTGGCATAGAAATGTATAATTTAAGGCAACGTAGTACATAGATTTAAAATCTCCATCAAAATGTACACTTCAATTGTGCTCATTAACAAAAACATTCCCCCAAAGACAAGACAATTCTTCTTTCTTGTCATCTTAGTTTTTAATTTGTCTTTCTGTCACTGCATTATAATATTGTATTCTGTAGGGACCTGGACAATATATTAATGGAATTTGTATGTACAATAAATGTAAATTAATTTTTTTACTAAATGTATGTGTTACAACCTGCTAAGTTCCATATGACCGTAAGGCTGTGATGGCCGAGTGGTTAAGCTTGGACTCGAAATCCAATAGGTCTCCTGCACACAGCCAATGTTAAGGCGTGATTAGATAGTGGCTAAGAGGTGTTATAGGACCACTATCTAATCACGCCCTTAAACTTGTCTGTGATATGCTAATTGGGATTTTCCAGGGTACATAATTGCCACGATTCTTGTACAAGTCATTCTGAATTGAGAAAGCCAGTCGGATGACTACGAACTCTTCAAGAACAAACTTCAAGTCCATTGATCTAATTGAATACAACAGATTATACCATGGCCTGGATGAATGAGAACCTTCACAAGCTCCATTCAAATGTACACTTTAATTGTGCTCATTATCTAACATTCCCCCAAGACAAGACAATTCTTGCTTTCTTGTCATCTTAGTTTTTAATTTTTTGTCTTTCTGTCACTGCATTATAATATGTTGTTTTCTGTAGGTACCATGGACAATATATTAATGGAATGTGTATGTACATATAAATGTAAATTAATTTTTTACTAAATGTATGTGTTACAACCTGCTAAGTTTACATGTGAACATAAGGCTGTGATGGCCGAGTGGTTAAGGCGTTGGTCGAAATCCAATAGGGTCTCCCTGCACGGTTCAAATCCGTTCAAAGCGTTCAACTTTATAATATGATTATTTAAAACCCACTTTCTTATAAAGAATTGTTCTTTAGCACCTGTGTCAGTCATACCAGTAATGTGCGCTAATTCACAAAACCACGGACAATGGATATTTTAATTTGCTATGGTCCTAGTATTTCTGGGGCAACACAGATTGCTAAATATCTTTTCACAATGGCTAAAACAGGCACGGGGCTTAGCTGTTAAAGCGCCTGTCTCTTAAACAGGAGATCCGAGTTCAAATCTCAGCAGTGCCTACTGTTTGTCTTTCAACCAATGGGTTTTTCTCACTTTTCATGATATTGCTTTGGCATAGAAATGTATAATTTAAGGCAACGTAGTACATAGATTTAAAATCTCCATTCAAAATGTACACTTCTTGTGCTCATTATCTAAACATTCCCCCAAAGACAAGACAATTCTTTCTTTCTTGTCATCTTAGTTTTATTTTGTCTTTCTGTCACTGCATTATAATATGTTGTATTTCTGTAGGGATCGTGGACATATATTAATGGAATGTGTATGTACATATAAATGTAAATTATTTTTTTACTAAATGTATGTGTTACAACCTGCTAAGTTTACATGTAAGGCTGTGATGGCCGATGGTTAAGGCGTTGGCTCGAATCCAATAGGGTCTCCCTGCACAGGTTCAAATCCGGTTCACAGCGTTCAACTTATATATGATATTTAAAACCCACTTCTTATAAGAATTGTTCTTTAGCACCTGGGTCGTCATACCAGTAATGTGCGCTAATTCATAAAACCTACGGACAAGATATTTTAAATGCTTATGGTCCTAGTTTTTCTGGGGCAACACAGTTGCTAAATATCTTTTCACAATGGCTAAAACAGCACTGTGGCTTAGCGGTTAAAGCGCCTGTCTCGTAAACAGGAGATCCTAGTTCAAATCTCAGCAGTGCCTACTGTTTGTCTTTCAACCAAAGGTTTTTCTCACTTTTCATGATATTTCTGTGGCATAGAAATGTATTTTAAGGCAACGTAGTACATAGATTTAAAATCTCCATTCAAAATGTACACTTCATTGTGCTCATTACTAAACATTCCCCAAAGACAAGACAATTCTTGCTTTCTTGTCATCTTAGTTTTTAATTTTGTCTTTCTGTCACTGCATTATAATATGTTGTATTTTTTAGGACCATGACATATATTAATGGAATTTGTATGTACATATAAATGTAATAATTTTTTTTACTAATGTATGTGTTACAACCTCTAAGTTTCCATATGACCGTAAGGCTGTGATGGCCGAGTGGTTAAGAGCGTGACTCGAAATCCAATAGGGTCTCCCTGCACACAGCCAATGTTAAGGCGGATAGAAGTGGCTAAGAGGTGTTAAGGAGCCACTATCTAATCACGCCTTAACACTTGTCTTGATAGCATGGGATTTTCCAGGGTAATAATTGCCACAGAGTCTCGTACAAGTCATTTCTGATGAGAAAGCCAGTCGGATTGACTAGCGAACGTCTTCAAGAACTAAACTTCAAGTCCAGTTGATCAATGATACAACAGATATACCATGCCTGGATGAAGTAGAAACCTTCACAACCATTCAAAATGTACACTTTAATGTGCTCATTTCTAAACATCCCCAAGACAAAGACAATTCTTTCTTTCTTGTCATCTTAGTTTTAATTTTTGTCTTCTGTACTCGCATTATAATTTAGTATTTCTGTAGGATCGTGGACAATATATTTGGAATGTGTATGTACAATAAATGTAAATTCATTTTTTTACTAAATGTATGTGTTACAACCTCTAAGTTTACGTGTAACGTAAGGCTGTGTGGCCGAGTGGTTAAGGCGTTGGACTCGAAATCCAATAGGGTCTCCCTGCACAGGTTCAAATCCTGTTCACAGCGTTCAACTTTATAATAGTGATTATTAAAACCCACTTTCTTATAAAGATTGTTCTTAGCACCTGGTCGTCATATACCAGTAATGTGCCGCTAATTCACAAAAACCTACGGACAATGGATATTTTGAATTTGCTCTGGTCCTAGTCATTTCTGGGCACACAGATTGCAAATATCTTTTCACATGGCTAAACAGGCACTGTGCTGTATGCTGGTTAAAGCCCTGTCTCGTAAACAGGAGATCCTGAGTTCAAATCTCACAGTGCCTACTGTTTGTCTTTCAACCAAAGGGTTTTTCTCACTTTTCATGATTTCTGTGGCATAGAAATGTATAATTAAGGCAACGTAGTACTAGATTTAAAATCTCCATTCAAAATGTACACTTCAATTGTGCTCATTAACTAAACATTCCCCCAAAGACAAGACAATTCTGCTTCTTGTCATCTTAGTTTTAATTTTGTCTTTCTGTCACTGCATTATAATATGTTGTATTTCTGTAGGAGCCATGGACATATATTAATGGAATTTGTATGTACTATAAATGTATTAATTTTTACTAAGTATGTGTTACAACCTGCTAAGTTTCCATGATGACCGTAAGGCTGTGATGGCCGATGGTTAAGGCGTTGGACTCGAAATCCAATAGGGTCTCCCTGCACACAGCCAAGTGTTAAGGGCATGTTAGATAGTGGCTAAGAGGGTTAGAAGCACATCTATTACGCCTTAACACTTGGCTGTGATATGCTAATTGGGATTTTCCAGGGTACATATTGCCACAGATTTTGTAACAAGTCATTCTGAATTGAGAAGCCATCGATGACTAGCGAAACGTCTTCAAGAACTAAAACTTCAATCCAGTTGATCTAAGTGAAACAACAGAATATACATGGCCTGGATGAATGAGAACCTTCACAAGCTCCATTCAAAATGTACACTTTAATTGTGCTCATTATCTAAACATTCCCCCAAAGACAAGACAATTCTTGCTTTCTTGTCATCTTAGTTTTAATTTTTTTGTCTTTCTGTCACTGCATTATATAGTTTATTTCTGTAGGTACCATGGACAATATTAATGGAATTGTATGTACATATAAATGTAAATTCATTTTTTTACTAAATGTAGTGTTACAACCTGCTATAAGTTATCTGTGACATAAGGCTGTGATGGCCGAGTGGTTAAGGCGTGGACTCGAAATCCAATAGGGTCTCCCTGCACAGGTTCAAATCCGGTTCAAGCGTTCAACTTTATAATTGATTATTTAAACCACTTTCTTATAAAGAATTGTTCTTTAGCACCTGTGTCAGTCATACCAGTAATGTGACGCTAATTCAAAAAACCTACGACAATGGATATTTTAATTTGCTATGGTCCTAGTATTTCTGGGGCAACACAATTGCTAATATCTTTTCACAATGGCTAAAACAGGCACTGTGGCTTAGCTGATTAAAGCGCCTGTCTCGTAAACAGGAGATCCTGAGTTCAAATCTCAGCAGTGCCTGCTGTTGTCTTTCAACCAAAGGGTTTTTCTCACTTTTCATGATATTGTCTTTGGCATAGAAATGTATAATTTAAGGCAACGTAGTACATAGATTTAAAATCTCCATTCAAAATGTACACTTCAATTGTGCTCATTATCTAAACATTCCCCAAAGACAAGACAATTCTTTCTTTCTGTCATCTTAGTTTTTAATTTTGTCTTCTGTCACTGCATTATAATATGTGTATTTCTGTAGGGATCGTGACAATATATTAATGGAATGTGTAGTACATATAAATGTAAATTCATTTTTTACTAAATGTATGTGTTACAACCTGCTATGTTTACAGTGACGAGGCTGTGATGGCCGATGGTTAAGGCGTTGGACTCGAAATCCATAGGGTCTCCCTGCACGGTTCAAATCCTTGTCACAGCGTTCAACTTTATAATAGTGATTATTTAAAACCCACTTTCTTATAAAGAATTGTTCTTTAGCACCTTGTCAGTCATACAGTAATGTGCCGTCTAATTCACAAAAACCACGGACAATGGATATTTTGAATTTGCTCATGGTCCTAGTCATTTCTGGGGCAACACAGATTGCTAAATATCTTTTCACAAGGCTAAAACAGGCACTGTGGCTTAGCTGGTTAAAGCGCCTGTCTCGTAAACAGGAGATCCTGAGTTCAAATCTCAGCAGTGCCTACTGTTTGTCTTCAACCAAAGGGTTTTTCTCACTTTTCATGATATTTCTGTGGCATAGAAATGTATAATTTAAGGCAACGTAGTACATAGATTTAAAATCTCCATTCAAAATGTACACTTCAATTGTGCTCATTAACTAAACATTCCCCCAAAGACAAGACAATTCTTGCTTTCTTGTCATCTTAGTTTTTAATTTTGTCTTTCTGTCACTGCATTTATAATATGTTGTATTTCTGTAGGGACCATGGACAATATATTAATGGAATTTGTATGTACATATAAATGTAAATTAATTTTTTTACTAAATGTATGTGTTACAACCTGCTAAGTTTCCATATGACCGTAAGGCTGTGATGGCCGAGTGGTTAAGGCGTTGGACTCGAAATCCAATAGGGTCTCCCTGCACACAGCCAAGTGTTAAGGGCGTGATTAGATAGTGGCTAAGAGTGTTATAGGAGCCACTATCTAATCACGCCCTTAACACTTGGCTGTGATATGCTAATTGGGATTTTCCAGGGTACATAATTGCCACAGATTCTTGTACAAGTCATTCTGAATTGAGAAAGCCAGTCATGACTAGCGAAACCTTCAAGAACTAAACTTCAAGTCCAGTTGATCTAATTGAATACAACAGATATACCATGGCCTGGATGAATGAGAACCTTCACAAGCTCCATTCAAAATGTACACTTTAATTGTGCTCATTATCTAAACATTCCCCCAAAGACAAGACAATTCTTGCTTTCTTGTCATCTTAGTTTTTAATTTTTTTGTCTTTCTGTCACTGCATTATAATATGTTGTATTTCTGTAGGTACCATGGACAATATATTAATGGAATGTGTATGTACATATAAATGTAATTAATTTTTTTACTAAATGTATGTGTTACAACCGCTAAGTTTACATGTGAACATAAGGCTGTGATGGCCGAGTGGTTAAGGCGTTGGACTCGAAATCCAATAGGGTCTCCCTGCACAGGTTCAAATCCGTTCACAGCGTTCAACTTTATAATATGATTATTTAAAACCCACTTCTTTATAAAGAATTGTTCTTTAGCACCTGTGTCAGTCATACCAGTAATGTGCGCTAATTCATAAAACCTACGGACAATGGATATTTTAATTTGCTATGGTCCTAGTTATTTCTGGGGCAACACAGATTGCTAAATATCTTTTCACATGGCTAAAACAGGCACTGTGGTTAGCTGTTAAAGCGCCTGTCTCTAAACATGGAGATCCAGTGTTCAAATCTCAGCAGTGCCTACTGTTTGTCTTTCAACCAAGGGTTTTTCTCACTTTTCATGATATTGCTTTGGCATAGAAATGTATAATTTAAGGCAACGTAGATACATAGATTTAAATCTCCATTCAAAAGTACACTTCAATTGTGCTCATTATCTAAACATTCCCCCAAAGACAAGACAATTCTTTCTTTCTTGTCATCTTGTTTTTAATTTTTGTCTTTCTGTCACTGCATTATAATATGTTGTATTCTGTAGGTACTGGACAATATATTAATGGAATGTGTATGTACATATAAATGTAAATTAATTTTTTTACTAAAGTATGTGTTACAACCTGCTAAGTTTACATGTGAACATAAGGCTGTGATGGCCGAGTGGTTAAGGCGTTGGACTCGAAATCCAATAGGGTCTCCCTGCACAGGTTCAAATCCGTTCACAGCGTTCAACTTTATAATAGTGATTATTAAAACCCACTTCTTATAAAGAATTGTTCTTTAGCACCTGTGTCGTCATACCAGTAATGTGCCGCTAATTCACAAAAACCTACGGACAATGGATATTTTGAATTTGCTCATGGTCCTAGTCATTTCTGGGGCAACACAGATTGCTAAATATCTTTTCACAATGGCTAAAACAGGCACTGTGGCTTAGCTGGTTAAAGCGCCTGTCTCGTAAACAGGAGATCCTGAGTTCAAATCTCAGCAGTGCCTACTGTTTGTCTTTCAACCAAGGGTTTTTCTCACTTTTCATGATATTGCTTTGGCATAGAAATGTATATTTAAGGCAACGTAGTACATAGATTTAAAATCCCTTCAAAATGTACACTTCAATTGTGCTCATTATCTAAACATTCCCCAAAGACAAGACAATTCTTTCTTTCTTGTCATCTAGTTTAATTTGTCTTTCTGTCACTGCATTATAATATGTATATTTCTGTAGGGACGTGGACAATATATTAATGGAATGTGTATGTACATATAAATTAAATTCATTTTTTTACTAAATGTATGTGTACAACCTGCTAAGTTTACAAGTGAACGTAAGGCTGTGATGGCCGAGTGGTTAAGGCGTTGGACTCGAAATCCAATAGGGTCTCCCTGCACAGGTTCAAATCCTGTTCACAGCGTTCAACTTTATAATAGTGATTATTTAAAACCCACTTCTTATAAAGAATTTTCTTTAGCACCTGTGTCAGTCATACAGTAATGTGCCGCTAATTCACAAAAACCTACGGACAATGGATATTTGAATTTGCTCATGGTCCTAGTCATTCTGGGGCAACACAGATTGCTAAATATCTTTTCACAATGGCTAAAAACACGTGGCTTAGCTGGTTAAAGCGCCTGTCTCGTAAACAGGAGATCCTGAGTTCAAATCTCAGCAGTGCCTACTGTTTGTCTTTCAACCAAAGGGTTTTTCTCACTTTTCATGATATTTCTGTGGCATAGAAATGTAATTTAAGGCACGTAGTACATAGATTTAAAATCTCCATTCAAAATGTACACTTCAATTGTGCTCATTAACTAAACATTCCCCCAAAGACAAGACAATTCTTGCTTTCTTGTCATCTTAGTTTTTAATTTTGTCTTTCTGTCACTGCATTATAATATGTTGTATTTCTGTAGGGACCATGGACAATATATTAATGGAATTTGTATGTACATATAAATGTAAATTAATTTTTTTACTATATGTATGTGTTACAACCTGCTAAGTTTCCATATGACCGTAAGGCTGTGATGGCCGAGTGGTTAAGGCGTTGGACTCGAAATCCAATAGGGTCTCCCTGCACACAGCCAAGTGTTAAGGGCGTGATTAGATAGTGGCTAAGAGGTGTTATAGGAGCCACTATCTAATCACGCCCTTAACACTTGGCTGTGATATGCTAATGGGATTTTCCAGGTACATATTGCCACAGATTCTTGTACAAGTCATTCTGAATTGAGAAAGCCAGTCGGATGACTAGCGAAACGTCTTCAAGAACTAAACTTCAAGTCCAGTTGATCTAATTGAATACAACAGATATACCATGGCCTGGATGAATGAGAACCTTCACAAGCTCCATTCAAAATGTACACTTTAATTGTGCTCATTATCTAAACATTCCCCCAAGACAAGACAATTCTGCTTTCTTGTCATCTTAGTTTTTTATTTTTGTCTTTCTGTCACTGCATTATAATATGTTGTATTTCTGTAGGTACCATGGACAATATATTAATGGAATGTGTATGTACATATAAATGTAAATTAATTTTTTTACTAAATGTATGTGTTACAACCTGCTAAGTTTACATGTGAACATAAGGCTGTGATGGCCGAGTGGTTAAGGGCGTTGGCTCGAAATCCAATAGGGTCTCCCTGCACAGGTTCAAATCCGTTCACAGCGTTACACTTTATAATACTGATTATTTAAAACCCACTTTCTTATAAAGAATTGTTCTTTAGCACCTGTGTCAGTCATACCAGTAATGTGACGCTAATTCATAAAAACCTACGGACAATGGATATTTTAAATTTGCTTATGGTCCTAGTTATTTCTGGGGCAACACAGATTGCTAAATATCTTTTCACAATGGCTAAAACAGGCACTGTGGCTTAGCTGATTAAAGCGCCTGTCTCTTAAACAGGAGATCCAGAGTTCAATCTCAGCAGTGCTACTGTTTGTCTTTCAACCAATGGTTTTTCTCACTTTTCATGATATTGCTTGGCATAGAAATGTATAATTTAAGGCAACGTAGTACATAGATTAAATCTCCATTCAAAATGTACACTTCAATTGTGCTCATTATCTAAACATTCCCCCAAAGACAAGACAATTCTTTCTTTCTTGTCATCTTAGTTTTTTAATTTTGTCTTTCTGTCACTGCATTATAATAGTATATTTCTGTAGGGATCGTGGACAATATATTAATGGAATGTGTATGTACTATAATGTAAATTCATTTTTTACTAAATGATGTGTTACAACCTGCTAAGTTACATGTAACGTAAGGCTGTGATGGCCGAGTTTAAGGGTTGGACTCGAAATCCAATAGGGTCTCCCTGCACAGGTTCAAATCCTGTTCACAGCGTTCAACTTTATAATAGTGATTATTTAAAACCCACTTCTATATAAGAATTGTTCTTTAGCACCTGGTCAGTCATACCAGTATGTGCCTGCCGCTAATTATCAAAACCTACGGACAAGGGATATTTGAATTTGCTCAGGGTCCCAGTCATTTCTGGGCAACACAGATTGCTACTATCAATTTTCACAAAGTGGCTAAGACACACATTGGCTTAAGCTGTAAAGGCGCGCTGTCCTACGAATCCAGAGATTCAAATCTCAGCAGTGACATACACGAGATGTTGGACGCTTATTAGGGCACAACTTGGTTATCACGACACGTGATCTACAAGCAGTGCATCATAGATGCATAGAAAGATAAAACGTCTCGTACAATGGGAGACCATCAATAACATGGACTCAAAGAAGCATCCAGGTACCCTGGGTAACAGCATGATGCAGGTGGGGGCGCGATTGAACTAACTGCCCTCGGTGGTGAGTACGGAAACATTCGGCTTTCTTGTCACTAGTTTGTTTGTCTTTCTTCCCCGGCAATATAATAGGTTTTGTAGTTCTGTAGGGACCATGGACAATATATTTAAATGGACGTGTGTATCGGACATATAAATGTAATAATTTTTACTAAATGTATGTGTTTTTACAACTGTAATTTCCATGAATTGTTCTTTAGCACCTGTGTCAGTCATACCAGTAATGTGACGCTTATTCATAAAAACCTACGGACAATGGATATTTTGAATTTGCTTATGGTCCTAGTTATTTCTGGGGCAACACAGATTGCTAAACAGCTAGCCACAGTGCTGTTTTAGCCATTGTGAAAAGATTTTAGCAATCGTGTTGCCCCAGAAAGACTAGGACCATGAGCAAATTCAAAATATCCATTGTCCGTAGGTTTGTTGAATTAGCGGCACATTACTGGTATGACTGACACAGGGGCTAAAGAACAATTCTTTATAAGAAAGTGGGTTTTAAATAATCACTATTATAAGTTGAACGCTGTGAACAGGATTTGAACCTGTGCAGGGAGACCCTATTGGATTTCGAGTCCAACGCCTACACTCGGCCATCACAGCCTTATGTCACATGTAAACTTAGCAGGTTGTAACACATACATTTAGTAAAAAAAATTATTTACATTTTATGTACATACACATTCCATTAATATATTGTCCATGGTACCTACAGAAATACAACATATTATAATGCAGTGACAGAAAGACAAAAAAATTAAAAACTAAGATGACAAGAAAGCAAGAATTGTCTTGTCTTTGGGGGAATGTTTAGATAATGAGCACAATTAAAGTGTACATTTTGAATGGGGATTGTGAAGGTTTCCTTCATCCAGGCCATGGTATATCTGTTGTATCAATTAGATCAACGGACTTGAAGTTTAGTTCTTGAGAATTCGCTAGTCATCCGACTGGCTTTCTCAATTCAGAATGACTTGTACAAGAATCTGTGGCAATTATGTACCCTGGAAAATCCCAATTAGCATATCACAGCCAAGTGTTAAGGGGTGATTAGATAGTGGCTCCCATAACACCTCTTAGCCACTATCTAATCACGCCCTTAACACTTGGCAGTGTGCAGGGAGACCCTATTGGATTTCGAGTCCAACGCCTTAACCACTCGGCCATCACAGCCTTACGGTCATATGGAAACTTAGCAGGTTGTAACACATACATTTAGTAAAAAATATTTACATTTATATGTACCTACAAATTCCATTATTAATTGTCCATGGTCCCTACAGAAATACAACATAATAATGCAGTGACAGAAAGACAAAATTAAAAACTAAGATGACAAGAAAGCAAGAATTGTCTTGTCTTTGGGGGAATGTTAGTTAATGAGCACAATTGAAGTGTACATTTTGAATGGAGATTTTAAATATGTACTACGTTGCCTTAAATTATACATTCTATGCCAAAGCAATATCATGAAAAGTGAGAAAAACCCTGTTTTGAAAGACAAACAGTAGGCACTGCTGAGATTGAACTCAGGTCTCCTGTTTACGAGACAGGCGCTTTAACCAGCTAAGCCACAGTGCCTGCTTTAGCCATTGTGAAAAGATATTTAGCAATCTGTGTTGCCCCAAGAAATGACTAGGACCATGAGGAAATTCAAAATATCCATTGTCCGTAGGTTTTGTGATTAGCGCACATTACTGGTATGACTGACACAGGTGCTAAAGAACAATCTTTATAAGAAAGTGGGTTTTAAATAATCACTATTATAAAGTTGAACGCTGTGAACAGGATTGACCTGTGCAGGGAGACCCTATTGGATTTCGAGTCCAACGCCTTAACCACTCGGCCATCACAGCCTTACGTTTACAGTAAACTTAGCAGGTTGTAACACATACATTTAGTAAAAAAATGAATTTAACATTATATGACATACACATTCCATTAATATATTGTCCCGATCCTCAGAAATACAACATTTATAATGCAGTGACAGAAAGACAAAAATTAAACAAGATGACAAGAAAGAAAGAATTGTCTTGTCTTTGGGGAATGTTTAGATAATGAGCACAATGAAGTGTACATTTTGAATGGAGATTTTAAATCTATGTACTACGTTGCCTTAAATATACATTTCTATGCCAAAGCAATATCATGAAAAGTGAGAAAAACCCATTGGTTGAAAGACAAACAGTAGGCACTGCTGAGATTTGAACTCTGGATTCCTGTTTAAGAGACAGGCGCTTTAATCAGCTAAGCCACAGTGCCGTTTTAGCATTGTGAAAGATATTAGCAATCTGTTTGCCCCAGAAATGAACTAGGACCATAGCAAATTTAAAATATCCATTGTCCGTAGGTTGATGAATTAGGTCACATTACTGGTATGACTGACACAGGTGCTAAAGAACAATTCTTTATAAGAAAGTGGGTTTTAAATAATCATATATAAAGTTGACGCTGTGAACAGGATTTGAACCTGTGCAGGGAGACCCTATGTATTTCGAGTCCAACGCCTTAACCACTCGGCCATCAGCCTTACGTTCATTGTAAACTAGCAGGTTGTAACACATACATTTAGTAAAAAATGAATTTACATTTATATGTACATACACATCCATTAATATATTGTCCACGTCCCTACAGAAATACTACATATTATAATGCAGTGACAGAAAGACAAAATTAAAAACTAAGATGACAAGAAGAAAGAATTGTCTTGTCTTTGGGGGAAGTGTAGATAATGAGCACAATGAAGTGTACATTTTGAATGGAGATTTTAAATCTATGTACTACGTTGCCTTAAATTATACATTCTATGCCAAAGCAATATCATGAAAAGTGAGAAAAACCCATTGGTTGAAGACAAACAGTAGGCCATGCTGAGATTTGAACTCTGGATCTCCTGTTTAAGAGACAGGCGCTTTAATAGCTAAGCCACAGTGCCGTTTTAGCCATTGTGAAAAGATATTTAGCATCTGTGTTGCCCCAGAAATACTAGGACCATAAGCAAATTTAAAATATCCATTGTCCGTAGGTTTTTATGAATTAGCGTCACATTACTGGTATGACTGACACAGGTGCTAAGAACAATTCTTTATAAGAAAGTGGGTTTTAAATAATCATATTATAAAGTGAACGCTGTGAACAGGATTTGAACCTGTGCAGGGAGACCCTAATGGATTTCGAGTCCAACGCTTAACCACATCGGCCATCACAGCCTTACGTTACTGTAAACTTAGCAGGTTGTAACACATACATTTAGTAAAAAAATGAATTTACATTTATATGTACATACACATTCCATTAATATATTGTCCAGATCCCTACAGAAATACTACATTATAATGCAGTGACAGAAAGACAAAATAAAAACTAAGATGACAAGAAAGAAGAATTGTCTTGTCTTTGGGGAATGTTTAGATAATGAGCACAATTGAAGTGTACATTTTGAATGGAGATTTTAAATCTATGTACTACGTTGCCTTAAATTATACATTCTATGCCAAAGAAATATCATGAAAAGTGAGAGAAAAACCCTTGGTTGAAAGACAAACAGTAGGCACTGCTGAGATTTGAATCAGGATCTCCTGTTTAGAGCAGGCGTTTAACAGCTAAGCCACAGTGCCTGTTTAGCCATTGTGAAAAGATATTTAGCAATCTGGTTGCCCCAGAAATGACGGACCATGAGCAATTCAAATATCCATTGTCCGTAGGTTTTTGTGAATTAGCGGACATTACTGGTATGACTGACACAGGTGCTAAAGAACAATTCTTATAAGAAAGTGGGTTTTAAATAATCACATTATAAGTTGAACGCTGTGAACAGGATTTGAACCTGTGCAGGGAGACCCTATTGGATTTCGAGTCCAACGCCTTAACCACTCGGCCATCACAGCCTTACGTTCACATGTAAACTTAGCAGGTTGTAACACATACATTTAGTAAAAAAAAATATACATTTATATGTACATACACATTCCATTAATATATTGTCCATGGTACCTACAGAAATACAACATATTATAATGCAGTGACAGAAAGACAAAAAAATAAAAACTAAGATGACAAGAAAGCAAGAATTGTCTTGTCTTTGGGGAATGTTTAGATAATGAGCACAATTAAAGTGTACATTTTGAATGGAGCTTGTAAGGTTCTCATTTCATCCAGGCCATGGTATATCTGTTGTATCAATTAGATCAACTGGACTTGAAGTGTAGTTCTTGAAAGAAGTTTACGCAGTATCCGACTGGCTCTTTCAATAAGAATGACTTGTACAAGAATTGTGGCAATTTGTACCCTGGAAAAATCCCAATTAGCATATCACAGCCAAGTGTTAAGGGTGATTAGATAGTGGCTCTAACACCTCTAGCACTATCTTATCACGCCCTTAACAACTTGGCGTGTGCAGGGAGACCCTATTGGATTTCGAGTCCAACGCCTTAACCACTCGGCCATCACAGCCTTACGGTTCATTGGAAACTTAGCAGGTTGTAACACATACATTTAGTAAAAAAATTAATTTACATTTATATGTACATACAAATTCCATTAATATATGTCCATGGTCCTACAGAAATACAAAATATTATAATGCAGTGACAGAAAGACAAAATTAAAAACTAAGATGACAAGAAAGCAGAATTGTCTTGTTTGGGGGAATGTTTTTAATGAGCACAATTGAAGTGTACATTTTGAATGGAGATTTTTAATCTATGTACTACGTTGCCTTAAATTATACATTTCTATGCCAAAGAATATCATGAAAAGTGAGAAAAACCCTTGGTTGAAAGACAAACAGTAGGCACTGCTGAGATTTGAACTCAGGATCCCTGTTTACGAGACAGGCGCTTTAACCAGCTAAGCCACAGTGCCTGTTTAGCCATTGTGAAAAGATATTTAGCAATCTGTGTTGCCCCAGAAATGACTAGGACCATGAGCAAATTCAAAATACCATTGTCCGTAGGTTTTGTGAATTAGCGGCACATTACTGGTAGACTGACACAGGTGCTAAGAACAATTCTTATAAGAAAGTGGGTTTTAAATAATCACTTATAAAGTTGAACGCTGTGAACAGGATTTGAACCGGTGCAGGGAGACCCTATTGGATTTCGAGTCCAACGCCTAACCACCGGCCATCACGCCTTACGTTACTGTAAACTTAGCAGGTTGTAACACATACATTTAGTAAAAAAATGAATTTACTTTATATGTAAATACACATTCCATTAAATATGTCACGATCCCTACAGAAATACAACATTTTATAATGCAGTGACAGAAAGACAAAATTAAAAACTAAGATGACAAGAAAGAAAGATTGTCTTGTCTTTGGGGAATGTTTAGATAATGAGCACAATTGAAGTGTACATTTGAATGAGATTTTAAATCTATGTATACGTTGCCTTAAATTATACATTCTATCTATGCCAAAGCAATATCATGAAAAGTGAGAAAAACCCATTGGTTGAAAGACAAACAGTAGGCACTGCTGAGATTTGAAACTCTGGATCTCCTGTTTAAGAGACAGGCGCTTAACAGCTAAGCCCAGTGCCTGTTTTAGCCATGTGAAAGATATTTGCAATCTGTGTTGCCCCAGAGAAATACTAGGACCATAAGCAAATTAAAATATCCATTGTCCGTAGGTTTTTTGAATTAGCGTCACATTACTGGTATGACTGACACAGGTGCTAAAGAACAATTTTATAAGAAAGTGGGTTTTAAATAATCAATTATAAAGTTGAACGCTGTGAACAGGATTTGAACTGTGCAGGGAGACCCTATTGGATTTCGAGTCCAACGCCTTAACCACTCGGCCATCACAGCCCTATGTTCACATGAAACTTAGCAGGTGTTAACACATACATTTAGTAAAAAAATTAATTTACATTATAGTACATACACATTCCATTAATATATTGTCCATGGTACCTACAGAAATACAACATATTATAATGCAGTGACAGAAAGACAAAAAAATTAAAAAAAAATAAGATGACAAGAAAGCAAGAATTGTCTTGTCTTTGGGGGAATGTTTAGATAATGAGCACAATTAAAGTGTACATTTGAATGGAGCTTGTGAAGGTTCTCATTCATCAGGCCATGGTATATCTGTTGATTCAATTAGATCAATGGACTTGAAGTTGTTTCTTGAAGACGTTTCGCTAGTCATCCGACTGGCTTTCTCAATTCAGAATGACGTACAAGAATCTGTGGCAATTATGTACCCTGGAAAATCCCAATTAGCATATCACAGCCAAGGTTAAGGGCGTGATTAGATAGTGGCTTCTATAACACCTCTAGCCACTATCTAATCACGCCCTTAACACTTGGCTGTGTGCAGGGAGACCCTATGGATTTCGAGTCCAACGCCTTAACACATCGGCCATCACAGCCTTACGGTCCTATGGAAAATAGCAGGTTGTAAACATACATTTAGTAAAAAAATTAATTTACATTTATATGTACATACAATTCCATTAATATATTGTCCATGGTCCCTACAGAAATACAAACTATATAATGCAGTGACAGAAAGACAAAATTAAAAACTAAGATGACAAGAAAGCAAGAATTGTCTTGTCTTTGGGGGAATGTTTAGTTAATGAGCACAATTGAAGTGTACATTGAATGGAGATTTTAAATCTATGTACTACGTTGCCTAAATTATACATTTCTATGCCAAAGAATATCATGAAAAGTGAGGAAAACAACCTTGGTTGAAAGACAAACAGTAGGCACTGCTGAGATTTGAACTCAGGATCTCCTGTTTACGAGACAGGCGCTTTAACCAGCTAAGCCACAGTGCCTGTTTTAGCCAGTGATGAAAGATATTTAGCAATCTGTGTTGCCCAGAAATGACTAGGACCATGAGCAAATTCAAAATATCCATTGTCCGTAGGTTTTGTGAATTAGCCGCACAACTGGTATGACGACACAGGTGCTAAAGAACAATTCTTTATAAGAAAGTGGGTTTAAAAACCTATTATAAAGTTGAACGCTGTGAACAGGATTTGAACCTGTGCAGGGAGACCCTATTGGATTTCGAGTCCAACGCCTTAACCACTCGGCCATCACAGCCTTACGTTCATTGTAAACTGCAAGGTTGTAACACATACATTTAGTAAAAAAATTAATTACATTTATATGTACATACACATTCCATTAATATATGTCCAAGTACCTACAGAAATACTACATATTATAATGCAGTGACAGAAAGACAAAAAAATAAAACTAAGATGACAAGAAAGAAGAATTGTCTTGTCTTTGGGGGAATGTTTAGATAATGAGCAACATTGAAGTGTACATTTTGAATGGAGATTTTAAATCTATGTACTACGTTGCCTTAAATTATACATTTCATGCCAAAGCAATATCATGAAAAGGAGAAAAACCCATTGGTTGAAAGACAAACATAGGCACCTGGAGATTTGAACTCAGGATCTCCTGTTTACGAGACAGGCGCTTTAACCAGCTAAGCCACAGTGCCTGTTTTAGCCATTGTGAAAAGATATTTAGCAATCTGTGTTGCCCCAGAAATGACTAGGACACATGAGCAATTCAAAATATCCATTGTCCGTAGGTTTTTGTGAATTAGCGGCACATTACTGGTATGACTGACACAGGGTCTAAAGAACAATTCTTTATAAGAAAGTGGGTTTTAAATAATCACTATTATAAAGTTGAACGCTGTGAACGGATTTGAACCTGTGCAGGGAGACCCTATTGGATTTCGAGTCCAACGCCTTAACCACTCGGCCATCACAGCCTTATGTTCACATGTAAACTTAGCAGGTTGTAACACATACATTTAGTAAAAAAATTAATTTACATTATATGTACATAACATTCCATTAATATATTGTCCATGGTACCTACAGAAATACAACATATTATAATGCAGTGACAGAAGACAAAAAAATTAAAAACTAAGATGACGAAAGCAAGAATTGTCTTGTCTTTGGGGGAATGTTTAGATAATGAGACAATTAAAGTGTACATTTTGAATGGAGCTTGTGAAGGTTCTCATTCATCAGGCCATGGTATATGTTGTATTCATTAGATCAACTGGACTTGAAGTTTAGTTCTTGAAGACGTTCGCTAGTCATTCGAATGGCTTTCTCAATTCAGAATGAATTGTACAAGAATCTGTGGCAATTATGTACCCTGGAAAATCCAATTAGCATATCACAGCCAAGTGTTAAGGGCGTGATTAGATAGTGGTCCTATAACACCTCTAGCCACTATCTAATCATGCCCTTAACACTTGGCTGTGTGCAGGGAGACCCTATTGGATTTCGAGTCCAACGCCTTAACCACTCGGCCATCACAGCCTTACGGTCATATGGAAACTTAGCAGGTTGTAACACATACATTTAGTAAAAAATTATTTACATTTTATGTACATACAAATTCCATTAATATATTGTCCATGGTCCCTACAGAAAATACACAAAATATAATGCAGTGACAGAAAGACAAAATTAAAAACTAAGATGACAAGAAAGCAAGAATTGTCTTGTCTTTGGGGGAATGTTTAGTTAATGAGCACAATTGAAGTGTACATTTTGAATGGAGATTTTAAATCTATGTACTACGTTGCCTTAAATTATACATTTCTATGCCACAGAAATATCATGAAAAGTGAGAAAAACCCTTTGGTTGAAAGACAAACAGTAGGCACTGCTGAGATTTGAACTCAGGATCTCCTGTTTACGAGACAGGCGCTTTAACCAGCTAAGCCACAGTGCCTGTTTTAGCCATTGTGAAAAGATATTTAGCAATCTGTGTTGCCCCAGAAATGACTAGGACCATGAGCAAATTCAAAATATCCATTGTCCGTAGGTTTTTGTGAATTAGCGGCACATTACTGGTATGACTGACACAGGTGCTAAAGAACAATTCTTTATAAGAAAGTGGGTTTAAATAATCACTATTATAAAGTTGAACGCTGTGAACAGGATTTGAACCTGTGCAGGGGACCCTATTGGATTTCGAGTCCAACGCCTTAACCACTGGCCATCACAGCCTTACGGTCATATGGAAACTTAGCAGGTTGTAACACATACATTTAGTAAAAAATAATTACATTTAATGTACATACAAATTCCATTAATATATTGTCCCTGGTCCCTACAGAAATAAATATTATAATGCAGTGACAGAAAGACAAAATTAAAAACTAAGATGACAGAAAGCAAGAATTGTCTTGTCTTTGGGGAAGTTTAGTAATGAGCACAATTGAAGTGTACATTTTGAATGGAGATTTTAAATCTATGTACTACGTTGCCTTAAATTATACATTTCTATGCCACAGAGAATATATGAAAGTGAGAAAAACCCTTTGGTTGAAAGACAAACAGTGGACTGCTGAGATTTGAACTCAGGATCTCCTGTTTACGAGACAGGCGCTTTAACCAGCTAAGCCACAGTGCCTGTTTTAGCCATTGGAAAAGATATTTAGAATTGTGGTGCCCCAGAAATGACTAGGACCATGAGCAAATTCAAAATATCCAATGTCCGAGGTTTTTGTGAATTAGCAGCACATTACTGATAGACTGACACAGGTGCTAAAGAACAATTCTTATAAGAAAGTGGTTTAAAATATATTATAAAGTTGAACGTGTGAACAGGATTGAACCTGTGCAGGGGACCCTATTGGATTTCGAGTCCAACGCCTTAACCACTCGGCCATCACAGCTTACGTTCACTTGTAAACTTAGCAGGTTGTAACAACATCATTAGTAAAAAATTAATTTACATTTATATGTACATACAAATCCATTAATATATTGTCCACGATCCTACAGAAATACTACATAATAATGCAGTGACAGAAAGACAAAATAAAAAACTAAGATGACAAGAAGCAAGAATTGTCTTGTCTTTGGGGAATGTTTAGTAATGAGCACAATTGAAGTGTACATTTTGAATGGAGATTTTAAATCTATGTACTACGTTGCCTTAAATTATAATTTCTATGCCAAAGCAATATCATGAAAAGTGAGAAAAACCCATTGGTTGAAAGACAAACAGTAGGCACTGCTGAGATTTGAACTCAGGATCTCCTGTTTACGAGAGAGGCGCTTTAACCAGCTAAGCCACAGTGCCTGTTTTAGCCATTGTTAAAAGATATTTAGCAATCTGTGTTGCCCCAGAAATGACTAGGACCATGAGCAAATTCAAAAATCTTGTCCGTAGGTTTTTGTGAATTAGCGGCACATTACTGGTATGACTGACACAGGTGCTAAAGAACAATTCTTTATAAGAAAGTGGGTTTTAAATAATCACTATTATAAAGTTGAACGCTGTGAACAGGATTTGAACCTGTGCAGGGAGACCCTATTGGATTTCGAGTCCAACGCCTTAACCACTCGGCCATCACAGCCTATGTTCACATGTAAACTTAGCAGGTTGTAACACATACATTAGTAAAAAAATTAATTACATTTATATGACATACACATTCCATTAATATATTGTCCATGGTACACAGAAAAATAACATATTATAATGCATGGACAGAAAGACAAAAAATAAAAACTAAGATGACAAGAAAGCAAGAATTGTCTTGTCTTTGGGGGAATGGTTAGAATGAGCACAATTGAAGTGTGTAATTTTGAAGGAGATTTAAATCTATGTACTAGTTGCCTTAAATTATACATTTCATGCCAAGCAATATCATGAAAAGTGAGAAAAAACCATTGGTTGAAAGACAAACAGTAGGCACTGCTGAGATTTGAACTCAGGATCTCCTGTTTACGAGACAGGCGCTTTAACAGTAAGCCACAGTGCCTGTTTTAGCCATTGTGAAAAGATTTAGCAATCTGTGTTGCCCAGAAATGACTAGGACCATGAGCAAATTCAAAATATCCATTGTCCGTAGGTTTTTGTGAATTAGCGGCACATTACTGGTATGACTGACACAGGTGCTAAAGAACAATTCTTAAAGAAAGTGGGTTTTAAATAATCAAGTATAAAGTTGAACGTGTGAACAGGATTGACCTGTGCAGGGAGACCTATTGGATTTCGAGTCCAACACCTTAACCACCGGCCATCACAGCTTAGTGTCACAGAAACTGCAGAGGTTGTAAACATACATTTAGTAAAAAAATTAATTACATTATATGTAATACACATTCCAGTAAGATCTGTCAT